>JAKUCM010005535.1:0-24754 GCA_023374145.1 Lepidium sativum
CAGCCGGCACAAAAAAAAAGGTGTAATCTTTTCTTCTCAAAATGGATCCAAGTAAACTACAAGTGGTTCCTATTATGCTTAAAGGGCCGAATTACTTGCTGTGGGCTAGAGCTGCAAAGACTACCATCTGCACAAAGAAAGGCTATTGGAGTCATATAGTCAAAGATAGACCCTTAAAGAAGTCCACATCAAGTGAAGAAGATGAGGAAGTGCTTGATGAGGATGATGATTGGTTCCTCATGGATCAATCGGTCAAATCTATCATCTTGGGATCACTAGACAAACCCATATTAGAAGCCTACTACTACTGTGAGACAGCTAAAGACTTATGGGAATCCTTGAAGAAAGTATATGGTAATATTTCAAGTCTTACTCGGGTTTTTGAAGTTAAGAAGGAATTGAGTAGTCTTTATCAAGATGACATGGAATTTACGGAATACTTTGGTAGATTTAGATCTTTGTGGGCTGAGATGGATATGCTTAGACCAATGACATTGGAGCCTAAGGTAATTATGAGTAGAAGTGAAGAGGATAAAGTTCTCGGTTTGATGATGAATCTCAATCCATGTTACACGGATCTTGTTAAACATATCTTGAGGACTGCGGCTACTACTCATTCACTTCCTAGTCTTGAAGAAGTTTGTGCTCAAATCCAGAAGGAACAAGGGTCTATTGGTCTATTGGAAAGAAAGGGAAGTTCGGGTCTAATAATTGCCAACAAAGCTCAAGTTAAGACCGAAGATAAGAAGAGGCTAATATGTGAGCATTGTAAGAAGAAAGGTCATGCCAAAGATAAGTGCTGGATTCTTCACCCACACCTTAAGCCAGCCAAGTTCAAAGAAGCAAGGGCTAACCTCACTCAAGAGAAGTCGGATGAACCAAATCAATTGTCTCTAGCTCCTTTCTCTTCGGGTTCATCCTCTTTGGCTGGACAGCAAGAACAAGGAATTGCTGCCTCATCTTCTTTCCAAGGAGAGGTGATTAAGAAGGCAGACTTGGAAGCTCTTATTCAATCCCTTAAGTCCCTAAGGGATTCTGGTATTTGTCTCTTCTCACATTCCTTATTTAAGCCGATTATCATTGACTCGGGAGCCTCTCACCACATGATTAGTGATAGGGGGCTAATTAGTGATATTGAACCAGCTTTAGGGAGTGTGGTAATTGCTAATGGAGCTAAGGTATCGGTTAGGGGTGTAGGGAATTTAGGCTTACTTAACAAGAAAATGAAAGCTTTCTTTATGCCCGGTTTCTCCTCAAACTTGTTATCGGTTAGGAAAGTGGTAAATGATCTAAATTGTTATGTTATCTTTGGTCCTAATAGTGTTAAGTTTCAGGATATTAAGACTGGGAGCATGATCGGAGAAGGCAGAATCCAAGATGGATTGTACATCCTTGAAGATTCTAAGATGTTTTCTAAGTTTTATAACACTAATGTTGGTTTTTCGAATTCGGCTATTGGCTTGAAACCCTCTGTTTGGCATGCAAGGGCTGGCCACCCTCATTTTCGTGCTTTGAACCTTATGTTACCTCAATTATCCTTTGAAAATTTTAGTGATTGTGAAGCTTGCATATTAGGAAAACATTGCAAAACGGTTTATCCCTTATCATCAACCATTTATGATAATTGCTTTGATCTAGTTCATTCCGATGTATGGACTTCACCGTGCATATCTAGGGATAGACATAGATACTTTGTGACATTTATTGATGAGAAGTCAAAATACACATGGATAACCTTGATGCCATCGAAGGATAAAGTGTTTGATGCATTTAAAAATTTCGAAGCTTATATCACTAATCACTTTAATGCTAAATTGAAGGTATTACGAACGGATAATGGTGGTGAATATATGAGTCGTGTGTTCCAAGAACACCTTGCCAAACAAGGAATCCTTCACCAAACAAGTTGTCCTTATAATCCGCAACAAAATGGTGTAGCCGAACGTAAAAATCGACATCTAATGGAAATAACCCGAGCAATTATGTTTCATATGCACGTTCCAAAACATTTTTGGGGAGATGCTGTCATGACAGCATGCTATTTGATTAATCGAACCCCTACCAAGATTCTTCGGGATGTGTCTCCATTTAAGGTACTTAACAAAACTGAACCACATTTAGATCACTTACGTGTATTTGGGTGTCTTTGTTTTGTCTTAGTTCCCGGAGATCTTCGCAACAAGCTTGAAGCCAAAAGTAAACGGTGTATGTTTATTGGCTATTCTCCGACACAAAAAGGCTATAAGTGTTATGACCCGGAGTCAAGAAGAGTGTATGTGTCTCGTGATGTCAAATTCTTGGAAGATAGAGGATTGTATGATGCTACTACGTGGGATGACCTTCAGGACTTGTCCGAGCCAAATCTGGACCGAGCCGCCAGCTTGCGGCTTCTCCTCCAACATTTAGGTCTCTCTCGGGAAACGGATGCTGCACCCGCTGGGACGCGTCCTTCGAGCTCACAGTCTCCGCATCGATCCGTGCCTTCCGATACCGAGACACATACCCATGCTGTTCCCGACTCGACTCATAGTCCTTCTGCTAATGCTCCGGACGCATCCTACCCAACGTCTCCTCCAGTTCCGACTGTCAATCCGGCCGAGGACTCTAACTCGACCGCGTATACCGATCGGCCTGTGACTTCCGAGACGTCGGGCTTGCATGATGATGGGTCTGTTCTGGTTCGTGATTCTCAGCCCATTCAACCACTTCGTCGTAGTACAAGGGTGCGTAAGGATCCTTCACGATGGGTAGAAACACGGACATACTACAATGCCTTTGCAATAGCTCATCCAACTCAAGCGGTATTCTCTATGAACCTTGTACCATGTATGGACTTATAAAGATGTGCGGACTTTTGTTCATTATCAGTGTGCAAGAGTTTTGTAACAAACATCTCGCAAAATCTTTTCTCGTCTTCTGTAGGTGTGGCACAAAAATCTCTTGATTTTACTATTTCCCTACAAAGATATTAGGCTGAAACTTTAAATACCTAAACCCCTAAATCAAACTTAGGCAAAAAAAATACTTCACGTCGTATTTTCTTTTTCGTAGAACCAAATTGAAAACATCTTTTGATGATATGGAGTTAAGATTAAGTACGACCTCAGTTTGATCGGTGTCGTATTTTCTTTTTCGTAGAACCAAATTGAAAACATCTTTTGATGATATGGAGTTAAGATTAAGTACGACCTCAGTTTGATCGGTACCGTCCATTATTCTTTCAAAATAGTAATCAGCATAGAAAATTTCTACTTGCTAATCTTGGGAGTCACGGTCTTCTCGAATTAGATTAGGAGCTCCATAGGTGATTACTAATTGCCTTGCCAAGTCCATTTGTTGAAGGGTGTGGACTCAGCTTCAGCGTGAAGCCAATCAAGCTGGGAGCAAAGCAGGTCAGAGTTAACAGTGGCGCAGAAGCACCTAGGAGCACCACCTACACTCGTCGTCGCCATTTTTTCATTTCTCTGTCCAAAAATCTTCCTCCAATCAGAACGTGTGTTAGGGGTTCTTAACCATTCTAAAAACTCCCTAATAAGAACCGGCTCTTCCTCACTTGAACACCTTTATATTAAAATAATTCCATTTAATATTAAGAACTCTATTAAGAAATGCCATTGGACATGCTCTTATATGCCTGGTTTATATAATCTTGATTATTACAACTGAAAAATCAATCCAATGCATACCATTAAAAGAAGGCAAACGATGATTCTGTTTGATCCTGCTTCCTGTCCTATAAAGAGTTATTTTTTCCAGATGACGAAGTAGAGAGAAATAAAGATTCAATATTAAATTTTCCACCTATATATTGTTCAAAACATTAACAACAAGAAACTCAAATGAACACCCAAATCCAGAAGACGCACATGTCGAGAGCAAGTAAGTTCCGAGAATCTGACGGGGAAAGAAACTTACGAAGCCTCATCTTTAGGCACTCTTGATCCGTTTAAGTTCTTCTTCTGCTTTTGTCAACTGCACACGCAATGTATGTACTTTCCGCTCCAGCTCTTCTACATTGTTTCTGCTAGTGGTAGGATGATATGGTGTCAAGAACTTATGTGAAAAAGCCTTTAAGGCTTCCACCCCTGTGACCTGTCATCCAAACATCCACAACAAGTGCAGTTTTAGGGTGTACATGATACCTTTAGCGCATAAGTCTTTCTGAATGAATGCCATGTTTTCTTACCTCTTCCGGAAGCAGAGGAAGTTTTGTGATATTAAAGTCATCGTATAGCATATAAAACTGATCAAGATACTTCTGTTGCATCCGCATCCTTGCTCTGAGCAACTTGGATTCCACATCTAGAGATAAGGATAATCATCAAATTTGTATGTAAAAACAGGTTTTGAAACGAGAAGATTAAACACGAGTGGAAAAAGAATGCAAAGGACAGGCACCTTCGTCATCATATAACACTTGGTTGATGATAATGTTATGCGTGTCGATCTCAAACTTGGCGAGTTCCTGAACAAGTCTCTCTGTTTCATAGAGAGACAAGAACTCGGGGATGCAGACACAAACAAACGTTGTCATATCCTGCATCATAGAGCCAAACATTTCAATTTCTTAATTTAAAATGCAGTTTGTTTAAATATGCATCATTAATTTCACTAATGCAAACGAATAATGTGAAATCCCATCCTATAAATTAATGACAGGGACAACCCCAAATGCTGAAGACATATTAATATTGATACCATAAGCAGAGTAGAGAAAACAGTCCATAAGTACTGAAAATAGTAAATAATTTAAAACAATCACGAAAATGTTACCGGGTCTTTGAATTGCCGATTTACTTGTTCAATCACATCTTTCAAGCCCTCAAGTCTTCCCAACAGAGCATCCTCCCCAAACTCATCCTCTATGCCAAACATTCGGCTCATCTGCACTGCCAATCAATTCCATGAAAAATAAGCCAAAGAAGAAACCCTGAAGAGCAATTATCAGTTGCCAAGCGTACTGAGTATTACAAGCTTATAGACATGCCTGAGTCATTAAGCCACCAAATCTACTCTTCAGTGACATTAACTTTGAAAGTCCTTTTTCTAGTGTAGCTGGAAACTGTAACAGGCGGAGAGTATGTCCAGTTGGAGCTGTGTCAAACACAATAGTTGCATAATCCATTGTTTGCACCAGCCTAAGTAAACATAAACATGTCAAAATATGATTGTGAAAATACATTACATTGTTACGGCAAAATAACTGTTAGAAGAGCCAAATGGCTCAGGGTGTAACAATTTACTTCAACATCTCAGCAAAACTCATCGCCTCATCGATTCCAGGAATTGCATTTGCCAAATCAGAGAATAAACTATCCATCCCTTCTGGGCCAGCCATGTCATCAGTTTCAACGGTAGGATCCACCTCCTGAGAATAGCGAATAAAATTCACTATCAAGAGCGTATTCAAAGAAACATTTCCTTATAGTATGTGCATACACATATACGTAGACACAACTAAAAGCCTCAAGCTTAGAAGATAATCTTAGAGGCGATCCAGAACCACAAGAAATAACAGTTTTTGAAAAACTGTTTGATTTGACATACCAGCCTTGAATTCAAACTAGCATGTCTAAAATTCAGTTTGATATGGGGACATGCCAAAAAGAAGCCAGACCACAAATACGTCAAATACACATCAAGAATAGAAATTGGCCGAGGAAGTTCATACATCCCAATTCCAAACCAAAGCGCAAATGCAAAATCTAATAAGAAAGGTATCAATCATCCAGAATTTCTGCAGGCACCATAACTAGAATACTGACTTCCACATCAAAATGGATCAAACAATCGTTCAAATTCAGCTAGAACACGAAGATTGAGATTGATTATTCAAATTCAGAGAACCCTAATTGCGGAAGAGACCTCTATAATCCAGCAGGATCTAGAAAAAGAAAATCGGAGAAAGCATTTACCATGGCAAAGAGATTAGAGAAACCTTGAACCAAAGTGGGCGATTTAGTGAAGCGTTGCTGAAAGGCATCACTAAGATTGTGAGCAGGGTCGGTGGAGATGATGAGAACGGAGGATCGAACAGCGGCGAGACAAATAGCGAGAATAGAACTGCATGTCGTCTTTCCGACACCTCCTTTCCCTCCGACGAAAACCCATTTAAGAGAATCTTGGTCCAGAATGTTCTGAACTGTAGCCTCCGGCAAATCTGCCGCCATTGTAATCGCTTCTGCGTCTTTGTCTTCTCTGGCTACCAATCTAAGAAAGAGCTTTTGGGAACCTTCTGAGAGATTTGACGTATGCAAGAGTTTAACTGCGAAACAGAGACTTCATGCCCGGTTCAATTTGTTTCGTGGTTTTCGGTTTTGGATGAGATTTATTTGAAATTGTTTAGGTGTAATAGGCCCAAAAAAGCCCAAAAATACTAAGGTATTAGCGACATCGTTTTAATTAAGTCCTTTATGGGCCTATAGTGGGTCATGGACTTGGACATATTAGGCTCTAACCCTCTGCTGGCTTTGACCGTTCCCCTTAAACTCGTCTCCGGCGTTTTGATCTTCGCCGGAGGATATGTCGATTTCAGCGGATGAAGCCAAACTCGCAACGTTTCTCGATTGGCTTCAGGTTAGATATCTCTGTTTTCCGGGATAAACTGATTTGCTTTTTCAGTCCTTATTTGCTCTTATCATGTCATGTGTATGCTCGTTGTTCTTGTATATCTCTTTGACGAACTTCTAACTTCATTTCAGGTGAATGGAGCTGAACTACGAGGCTGTAATATTCACTATTCTGACTCCCGAAAAGGATTTGGCATTTTCGCCTCCACCTCCACTGCAGCTTCCGATGGTAATTTTAGTCTATTATCTCCAGAACCATATTGACATGTCAGAAATGTATGATAGATCATTTTTTTGTTGCCTTTTCTGGGGAATCTATATGGACTATTGATTTAGTTACGTCTGTCTCTCTACGAAAAACCATCTGCAAAGTTGTACGCTTTTATGTTTTTTGGTTGATAATATAAACCAGAATATACATATCGAATTCTGATTCCGCTTTGGAACGTTTCAGATGTTTTGCTTGTTGTTCCGCTTGATTTGGCCATTACCCCTATGAGAGTTCTTCAGGACCCTCTCCTGGGTCCAGAGTGTCAGACAATGTTCGGAGAAGGAGAAGTAGATGACCGGTTTTTGATGATTTTGTTCCTCACTTTGGAGCGTCTTCGGAAAAATTCATCTTGGAAGCCGTAAGCTTGTACCTCTTACCAGAGACAAATTTTTATTCATTAATAATTATGCATGAATTTAAAGGGATTCATCTGTCTCGAAATGATATGATAGGTATCTTGATATGCTTCCCACTCGGTTTGGCAACCCTCTTTGGTTTTCTGATGATGAGATCCTTGAGCTGAAGGGTACGAACTTGTATCATGCAACCGAGTTACAGGTAGATCTTGATTTTTTTTTAAAAATTTGTTGTTCCAATAAATAGCAGCCACATTTTCTCCTTCCACTGATTAAACCAATAATTTGGAAGATGACTATCATGAAATCATTCTCGTTTGATTTACTGCCTTTTCAGAAGAAGAAGTTGCTGTCGCTTTACCACGAGAAGGTGGAGGTCCTGGTAAAAAAGCTTCTTATTTTAGATGGTGATTCCGAAAGGTTAACATACCTAACATAACATGTATACGCTCCTTTAGATAAAAATTGTTGTCAATATATGGCAAGGCAATCATAATTTTGTTGTCTTTTTGTGCAGCGATGTCTCATTTGAAGTCTTCCTCTGGTATGGTTGCTAGTGGTTTTAATTCTTGTTTGTAGAACCTGAGTTTTGTGTGCTGTAAAGGTTGCTGAGTGATCTTGAGCCTATACTATTTCACCAGGGCAAATTCTGTATTCTGGAGTCGTGCCTTGAACATTCCTCTTCCACATTCTTTCGTGTTTCCAGAAAGCCTGGAAGATGTCAGGGAGTGTTCATCAACAAGTCATACGTCTGAAACAGATCCAGTTAATTTGAATGAAGAAAAAGGCAAGTCATTAATGTTGGTTTTCTGAGAAATGTCTTTCTTTTTTGCTATCCTTCTAGCCTTTAACTAAAACATCATGAGTTTCTTCATTTTCTGTTGGGTAGATAATCAAGCTCAAGTTCCTGGTGCGACATCTGTAGAACTCGGAGATACTGTGTGGGTTGAGGGGCTTGTTCCAGGCATTGACTTTTGCAATCATGGTATGCGAATTATATTTTTGAAAGAGACTCTACATTCAGTTTCACTCTGTATTATAATGTTGATATGGTTAATGAGTATATCCCTTTGTGGTGTGATATGATGTACTATGCTTATGGCAGTATAGATTTAAAGCCTCTGGCAACCTGGGAAGTTGATGGGACCAGATCAGTATCTAAGATTCATTTCTCCATGTACCTTCTCTCTGGTTAGCCAATACTTGTTTGTGTTACCTCACATTCAACAAAAATCTATCAAATAATATGGAAAACTCCTCTTCCTATCTTCTAATTATCTGTCTGTGGAATACTAAGTGCCACAATTCTATATTTTTAACAGTGGCACAAGGTCATCTCCCAAACAAAGAGGTCTCGATCAGTTATGGAAACAAAGGAAATGAGGTAAGACGTTCTGCAGTTCCTGGCAGCTTCAATGGAAAGTGATATTGAGGGATCCTATTCGTTATCCAGTCAAGTATTTTTTTTATGCTTGAATATTTTGTATATCTATACTGATTTGCGAGTTGTGGATATGTGTGTTTGAAAATGATCATATCTAGTCCTTTGTTTGAGTGATGTGCCTTCTTGCTGGATGCAGGAGCTTCTTTATCTGTATGGATTTGTGATAGAGAATAATCCAGATGATTATCTCATGGTAATGTTTCCTTCCGGTTTCGAGGTTCCTTACTTATCAACCAGTGATGTATCATGAGTCTGGAGGATGTTGACGAGAAACATAATTAGTTAAGATCAAGATTCTTGTCAATTGTATTCTCGCTTCTGTTGTTAGGAATAACGTTGGATTTATTCAGGTACATTATCCTGTTGAGGCAATCCGGAGTATCCCTTTTTCTGATTCCAAGGGGCAGCTTCTTGAAGCTCAGGTTAGCAGTACAAGTCGTTGCACTGATACAGTTTTATTTAAAACATATATATGTAACTGTTGACTTGAAAAATCTCATTGCAGAAAGCTCAACTCCGGTGTCTCCTGCCAAAAAGCATCCTAAATCATGGGTTTTTCCCGCAAACCACATCAAAAATTAGAGAAAGTGATGAGAAGGAAACAATCAGATCGTGTAATTTCAGTTGGTCTGGGCAGCGTAAGATGCCCTCATATATGAATAAACTAGTTTTCCCAGAAGATTTTATGACTGGCTTGAGGACCATTGCGATGAAGGAAGAAGAGATTCACAAGGTCTCATCCATGCTTGAAGAGGTATGATCACCCTATTTCCTTTTTATGTCATCTTCCAAATTAAATTCAAATCTTAGAAGAAAAATCCATTGCTGAAAGGTAGTGAGTTGGGACAAAAGGAAGCAGAATCAGATAAATATCTACAGTTCATCTTTTCACTCGATATTGAGACCCAATTATTGTTTTCCTGAAAGCTTGTAGAGTCAAGACCAAATGAGCAACCTTCTGAAAATGAGGTCAGGATGGCAGTATGGGAAGCATGCGGGGATTCTGGAGCTCTGCAGTTACTTGTGGATCTCCTTAGTTCAAAGTAAGCAACTGAATTTGTTATCTGTGACATAATAATAATAAGAGCTAACTAAGATGTTTGCCTGTGGGATTAGTTGAAAATTATAGACCTCAGAGCAATTTCTTGTCTTGACAGGATGATGAAGCTGGAAGAGAATTCCGGCACTGAAGAAGAAGATGCTAGGCTTCTTGAGGAGGCATGCGTCTTAGAGAGCCATAAAGAGCCGAGGTACAATGTCCAAAATCTGTGGACATGTTTTAGCCTCGATAAAACGTGTTTGAATTTTGGTTTTGTGATAGGGACTTAAATGAGAGAAGGATGAGCAGAAACAAGTGGTCAAGTGTAGTATACCGTAGAGGGCAGAAGCAACTCACAAGATTGTTGTTGAAGGAAGCAGAGCACGCCCTTCACTTAACCCTCTCTACTGACCATTGAAACTATCTTATTTTATTTATTTATAAAAATATTGGACTGTTTGTAACTATCTCACTACATGAATTTTTGATTACATGCTACCAAAATAAAATAAAAAGAAACTTGTTTTGCTAATAATAGGGTATGGACATGCCATTTGGCTTAAATATTTCAAACTCCGCGAGATAAATCATGTCGACCGCAAGAGGCTCCCCGGTTCGCTTCATGTCTCTCGACCATCGATTTCTTTACTCTGGTTTTTTGTTCGGGTGGCCTAATAGTTGACTACATTCAGTAGGTGATGGTCAGCACTTTGGTTCAATTTCTTTAATTAGTTGAAAGGCAAAGGCTCAAGAAATATAAGAAAACATACTGTATATTAAAAACAATTTAGAAAACCACTGTGTCCACTTATTTTGTTGCCAATATTTGTTGTTTACCTAATATTTAAATCTTCTTTTCCTCTTTCATCCAACGAATTTAGTTGCAACTTTAATTGGAGATTTAAGTTGTCGTTGAACTGCTTTGAATGTTAAGTGCGGCGATTCTTCTTTCTGCAGCGGCTGCTCTCTTTTCCCTCTGAGCAGCCAGTGCTCTCCTCACTTCCTCCTATTACAAGATTTAGACAAAGAGAAAGCAAACGTTGACGTTGTGTTCTCCTTAGATATCAGATTATACAAATTGGGTTTGCAGAGCTAACCACTTTAGAGATTGGCTTCTCCTTCTCAGCCTGCGCAGCTTCGGCCTGCAAAAAAAAGGAGGGTTAGATATGAAGTTAACCGTCTCTCTTTCGAGTCCCTATACTTATCCGAGATTTGTTTGGAATTAAAACACTGATTTAAACATTACTTGAGCTTTCTTTTCTCGGGCCTTTCGTAGCTTCTTCAACTCTTTTGCTCTTGCTTTCTGCTTGGCGTCTTTTTCTGCCTGAACAACAATCACCATCATGAATCAAGCTACTGAGGTGATGTATAGAATCCCATATAAAACCAGATGTCTTTAAAGTACCTGCTTGGCAGCTTGAGATTCTTCCATCTCTTTGGTGAGAGGGCTGGGTACTTTAGCATCATGCCAATTCCATCTTTCAAGGTTTGACGCCATAAACCGTCTGAAAGTGTTTCTCACTTCCTTCTCATTTGCGAGCATGTATGGCGTTCTGCCTCTTTCATCCTTGGCACAAGGATCCATACCCTCCGCCAAGAACTCCAGAACTCTCTCACAATCACCAGATTTAGCAGCTTCATGTAATGGAGTTGACGTACCAGTACGTCCATCTTCAAGCCCCTCTTCAAAATGATTTGGTTCCTCTAAGACTACGTTGGCAGAAGAAGTTTCATCAGGAACTTTCTGTTTTGAGGTTTCCCCAGAGTCCCCATTATAGGTAGGCACCACAATATCAGCTTTGGCTTGCTCTGCCGAATTTACAAAAATCTCCTCAGTTACATATGTAACCTGAGTCAGCTGATTATATATACGCTGTGATTCTTTGAAGGTCGGCCGTCGGATAGTAAATGGAACGTTGCGTACAGCGCAGTTTTGGCTGCTAAAATATGGTTTGCCTTCATTAAAAAGCAATTGCCTACTGCTTGAGGGAGCATGGACAAAAACACAAGACGAGCTATCAAAATAAGGCTTCCAGCTAGCAAGTAGGTCTTGAATATCCTAACAAAGTCGGAAAGAGATTACTTAGAATTACACATCAAGCCAATGTGTAATTTTCATAGAAGATAAGAATGCATGATCAAACGTTTTTAGTGTTGTCCTTCCTATGATCCTAACGCCGGGTGACAAACCATCATGAAGGCAGCCAATGTTTCCACCTGTTTAAGAGACCTAATTTATGTTATAAAGCCTATACACCCCACTTCAGCGTCCAGAATTGCCTTTTAATGTCCCAAAACTATTCATTCATCACTTAAGATAAAGAACCCTATATATAATCTGCCATAAAGGCCTTCAGGAAATCATAAAACTGAAAACCATGTCAAGAGAAAACAGTAAGCAACATAAGCAAGTTGGAAAAACAACTTCCGAGACAAGTAAAATAACATCCCTAAGCAATTTTATCCCTATTATATAATCACCAACAGAAGAGGCTAGAAATATTGTCAATCAAGAAGCCAAAAACCTTTGGTAGTCTCTGGTGAAAGATGAAGGCAACAGGAGAAAATCAAGGAAAACATGTCAGAGACGAACCTTTTTCAAAGCAAGTTCATTATAACGACGAAGTGAAGCTCCGGCAGAGTGTATACTTCTCCCGCTGGCATCTTTTGTGGACTGCTTTTTCCCAGCCTTAGCTCTTACAACGTATCTATGTACATGGGGAGGATAAAATGACTTAAATGTGCACTTCATCTAGCATAGCTTAACATAGAAACGAGATTCTGGACTTAAAAGATTATCAACAATGTGAAGAGATATACCTGTGGAATGTCTTATGAGCCACAACCGACTTTCCATGAAAGACACTACCAGCAAAGTGGCCGCCACTAGCAAGCAACACGACACACTTTTTCCTATCATTTGTTTTCTCTCGAATAAAGTTTCTCAACCTCTCAGTCACTTCATTCTCCCCCAAGCCCCCACAATCATCGACAGGGAGTCCTCTGTCATTCCAAACGAAACTCTTTCAGCCTCGTCCATAATCAAGCTTTTCCAGATAGAAACTTTCTCACCACTTTGAAGACGAATAAATAGCTTCTTTTTATCAATACCCATTTGAGGATCGAACTGGAAGGAGGCTCTAGCCTCAGCTTCGTCCTCTGATCCTGATATACTAGACACATCATAATCTTGGACGGACTCAGATGTCAACTCATCAACATCTTCCTCTTTCAAAATAGCTTTGCCAGCAACACTCAGCTTGATCTACGACCATATCAGCCAAATTATTATGTTTTAGTTCAATAAGAGAACGAAATTGTAGTACTTTTATCTATAGTAGACCATTCAGTACCCATCTAATCATATTTTGAATAAGTAAATAGTCCGAAACCACACAATTAATCGGAATCGGATGAAAAAGAGAGAAAAAAAATTACGTTAAGGCGATGAATATCCGACTTGAAGTGGGAGCGTTGATCTTGAAGAGATGGGAACTCAATTTTACAAGTATTACAGGTCCATCTATCCAAAATTACGCCGTCCTTTGTACTCTTCTCCTCCGGCTTGAAAACGGGATGTACGAACCGGGAATATGTCGATTGAGTCTCCGAAGGAGTCGACAACTGACACGAGTCAAAGAAACCCGCGGCCAAGTCAAATACCGATCGAGGCTGCTTATTGTCAATCTCACCGGCGGCGAGGGTCGCCATGAATTACACAGAGTTGAGAGACGGAGAGAGAGAAACGAACAAATATGGATTGAATTGAGTGATTTTGGGCTAGAACAAGTAGCAACACCAATGTTTGGATTTGAAAGCTTCCTACTGAGACCAAAAGGGACTTGTTTGTTATTTCCTTGGTGGACCCATCAAATGAGCCCATATAAGGCCCATTACTACAAGGCAGAGAAATCTCGAATCAACAAGAAGCGGCAAAAGCATCCGACGCGACTGAAACTGGTTGCGAAGCGTCTGGTGATTTCGAAATTGGTGTTTCCGAGCATCGAGCATCAATGGTGAGACTTTTATCCCTCGTTCTTTTTTTATTCCTTTTTTCTTTTGTTATATGGGTGATATTTGTACTTTCGAGAATCCTGGTTTTAATTCTTCGTCTTGTGGGCACAGTCAGTAACTTTGCATACGAATCTGGGTGATATCAAGTGCGAGATCTTCTGTGACGAAGTTCCCAAGAGTGCTGAGGTTAATTTCTTCCCATGTTATTAGTTCTCAGTTTCGAATCGAGTTTAATTTTTTGGAAGGTTATTAGTTCTCAGTTTCGAAAGATTTTGAAATTTGATTTTCTATTCGTGTATTGTTTAATTGCTATTATCTGTGCTGGGTTCTTGTTTGGAGGAATTTTCTGCTTCATCAATGGATGTTTTAAAATCCATAATTAGGGTTGTTTAAATTCTATGTTAGGGAATATTCTTTTTTCCCTGAATACTCTACGTAGCAGCTGGTTTTTGTCTGGTCTCCATAAGGTTCAACATGTATCCATTGGTAATTTGGTATTCACGGGCTCTATATTTTAATCGGATATTGATGTAAGTTTTGATGGGTTCTGTATAAAGTATCTTAACCTTTTAGCTTTGAATTTTCATTTTGGTGCAGAACTTTTTGGCTTTATGTGCTAGTGGCTACTACGATGGTACTATATTTCATAGAAATATCAAAGGGTTCATGATTCAAGGAGGAACCCAAATGGAACCGGGAAAGGAGGTACTAGCATCTGGGGCAAGAAATTTAATGATGAGATACGAGACTCCCTTAAGGTATCTGAGCTGGTCTCCAGATGCTTTCACTTTATCCTCATATCTTTGATTTTTGTTTTTTCATCTTACAAGCAAAGGCATCATAAACGTACAGTGTCATGCCCGTTCATGATCCATGTTAGCAGCCATACATATATGCTTTTATTAGCTCTGAACTCTATGCGGACTTAGAAAACCTATAGGGCTAGAGCTCCAGTAAAGTAGCTGAGTAAACTATTCTGATATGTTCCTTGTGTTTGGCCAATTAGACATATATGCGTGCCATAACCATACTCATAATTGCTAGTGCACGCTATGAATCTCTTGCGGATGACCATATCTACCCCTAATTGAAGCATGTTCTTCTTTATATTATACCTGATGCCATTCTCTTATGCAGCACAATGCAAGAGGGATGCTCTCAATGGCAAACAGTGGCCCAAATACCAACGGAAGCCAGTTCTTCATAACGTATGCAAAACAACCACATCTCAATGGATCATACACCATCTTTGGCAAAGTCATTCATGGCTTCGAAGTGCTTGACATTATGGAAAAGGTAAAGTAAACGTTTTTCTCGTAATAAAGCACCTCATCTTACTCCAAGTGTAGATCAGATTTTTTTTTTTTTTCTTCCCTGCTGTGCTTGTTGTAATGTTAGCCTGAATCCAGTGGTAAAGAACGGGAACTGTTTAAAGTTATTGGTGACTTCAGGCCAGGAATACAGGGTTTCTTGATCCCAATTTGTTTTACAGAAATACAGGACTTCATGACTGACTGTGAGCTCTTTGCAGACTCAAACAGGCCCTGGAGATAGGCCACTTGCTGAGATACGGCTGAACCGTGTGACGATCCATGCGAACCCACTTGCTGGTTAAGTGAAATGTTGGTGGTGTTCACTTGTTTTGTTCGGTAAAAAGCTGACATGCACGCACTCTGAGAAACTGAACTCAAACTGTACCTGTTTCAGTAATCAAAAAGTTAGGCACTGGATTACTAATCATGGTCAGTTGACAAGGGTTTTGTATTTATTGCTACACAATCTTTTTTTAGTATAAGTTGGTTAATCACGCTCTCTCACGGTCACCATGCACACACAAGTCCATCCTCGCCTGAGGGCGATTCAGTCTTTTAAGGTCGGTTCGCTAATCCGATCTGTCGGCGCAATTAAAGCGACGGCCACTGAACCGCTCAACACAAACCTGATAAGGGCAAAAAGGTAAATTGCTATTTTTATGACAAAAGTGGGACCCAACGACTGTCTCTGTCTCCATTCAAAAACTACGCGTATGGGGCCCGCCATACTCCATCACTGTTTATTCATTTAAAAGAAAATCAAATTGTAAAATGTAAAATGTAAAATGTAAAAAGTAAACCCCAAAATTGAAGAAACACAAAACCACTCTTCTCTTCTTCTCTTCTCCAATTATTTTCTTTCTTGTTTTTGAATTTATTCTCTGTTCGTATAAACCGCCGTCTTGGCTCTGCAGGAATTTGTAGATATAGCTATGGCGTCTTCCAGAAATGGTGTAAGTAGAGGATCCATGAGACCCTCTTCAGGAGCTAATTCCTCCAATCTCAGATCGTCTTCTTTTAAATCCAGGATTCCTCCTTCGGCCTCTGCTCCCCGCCGGAACTCATCCGCCACTTTCGGAGGAGACAATGGAGGTCCGTTCTTATTACCTACTCTACTGAGATGCGATTGATTAACAAGCTTTTTTACTCATTATCACTTCCTTGTATGACGAAGCTTTGTGTTAGCCAAGCAACTCTCTTATCGCTTTCAGTGACGTGTAATTTCTTTTTTGGAGTGGATGGTTTGATTTTATGGATTAGATGTAATTTTTCTCTACTGGAACCTAGATGAGTTTATTTTGCTTCTATGGTTATTGTTTTTGCTATTCATTTACAGTGCCTGGGAGGGTTCGAGTTGCTGTAAGATTACGACCTCGAAATGCAGATGAGTCCGTCGCAGATGCTGATTTTGCTGATTGTGTTGAGTTGCAACCCGAGGTTTGTCTCCAGTTCCTGATTATTTGAGTAAGGGGATTCGTCTTTTATCACTGATTGTTTCACTCTTATATTTCTTCCTTTTGTGCTATAGCTTAAAAGGTTGAAACTCAGGAAAAACAATTGGGATACGGAGACTTACGAGTTTGATGAGGTGCTTACCGAAGCTGCTTCACAGAAGCGAGTCTACGAAGTGGTTGCCAAGCCAGTTGTAGAGGTTTCTTTGTCTCTCCTTCTTAATATTATGTTTCTCACTTCACTATGATTCTTCTTGGATGCGCTTTTTGCTCTTTCTTTCTTGCTTACCCTTGAGAGCATTATTAAATCTTCACAGTTATTTGCTTTTAATATGTAGAGTGTTCTTGAGGGTTACAATGGAACTGTGATGGCTTATGGTCAAACGGGTACTGGAAAAACGTTTACCCTCGGGAGATTAGGCGATGAAGATACTGCTGCTCGTGGTATAATGGTTCGATCAATGGAAGATATCATTGGAGGCACTTCTCTAGAGACTGATTCTGTCTCTGTCTCATATTTACAGGTAACTTTCCTTTAAAAACTATTGATTCATTCTTCAGTAACTACTTTGCATTCTTTAGGTGATTTTAATACCTTTTACTTTCTTTTTTATTATCGAAACTTCTCTGCAGCTTTATATGGAGACCATCCAAGATCTCCTAGACCCGACAAATGACAATATTGCTATTGTAGAAGACCCTAAAACTGGAGACGTCTCCTTGCCTGGGGCGACTCATGTAGAGATCAGGAATCAGCAAAATTTCCTTGAGCTTCTCCAGCTTGGGGAAACACATAGAGTGGCAGCCAATACAAAATTGAATACTGAATCTTCTCGAAGTCATGCAATTCTCATGGTAATTCACCTCACTTAGTCTTCTGAAATTTCTTAGGCTTGAGAAAGAACCTTTTTGTTCATCTTTATTGTTACCTAGAGTTGATGCGTGATCAATAGTTCAGGTACATGTCAAGAGGTCTGTGGTGGAAAACGAGGACCCAGTCTCCAATGATATGGAGAACTCATCTCACTTTGTCAGACCATCAAAGCCATTGGTTAGGAAAAGCAAGCTAGTTCTTGTCGATCTTGCTGGTTCTGAACGTGTTCACAAGTCTGGTATAACCCTCTAATAATCATATGAGACTACATGTCAAAGCTCTTGTACAAAACAAATTTGCTGAATTCTTTGTTTCCCTCCCTGAGAAACAGTATAGGAACTGTCTTTACTAGCACTTGTCCTATTTTCCTATGATGCTTTGTAAGATTCCAGCTTGTGGGAGTGCTCATTATCACCTTCTTTCTTGCAATGCAGGCAGCGAAGGGCACATGCTGGAGGAAGCTAAATCCATTAATCTCTCCTTGAGTGCTTTAGGGAAATGCATTAATGCAATAGCTGAGAATAGCCCTCATGTTCCACTTCGTGATTCAAAACTTACTCGCTTATTGAGAGATTCATTTGGGGGTTAGTTATCTTATACATTCTTGTTCATTAACTATGCTGTGGTGTAGTAAATTCTGAATTCTTACTAAGTTGACTTTTCTGGATTATGATGCATGTATCTATCTGCTTTTTGCATTTCAGGCACAGCAAGAACGTCTTTAATTGTGACAATTGGTCCGTCTCCGCGGCACAGAGGAGAGACAACAAGTACTATATTATTTGGTCAAAGGGTGGGTTTTCACTAACTTTATTCAGCCCGTAATGTAGAAGTCCATTGAGATATTTCAAATTAATAGTTTTTAAATTTTTGTGCAGGCGATGAAGGTAGAGAATATGTTAAAGATAAAGGAAGAATTTGATTACAAGAGTTTATCCAAGAAACTTGAGGTCCAATTGGATAAGGTGATTGCTGAAAATGAAAGGCAGCTGAAATCTTTTGATGATGATGTGGAGAGAATAAATCGACAAGCACAAAATCGCATATCAGAAGTTGAAAAGAACTTTGCAGAAGCCTTAGAGGTTAGTTCATGCAAAATCTAATTAGGCACCCCTTGGCATATATCCAAAAGAATCTGATAAAAAATCAGAAAACTGGTTTCATCTTCGTGTATTGTTTCATTACATTTATAATCAGGTAAAAAGCTTTTAATATCCTGTTTACAGAAGGAAAAACTGAAGTGTCAAATGGAGTATATGGAGTCAGTCAAAAAGCTTGAAGAAAAGCTGATATCAAATCAGCGGAACAATGAGAATGGTAGACGTAATGGAGAGGTACTCTACAGAACTCTTGTTTTCTTTTGAGATGACAGGAGTGTGTGGATCTTTAACCAGTTAATATTCCATTGCAGGTCAATGGGATTGGTACAGGTAGTGAACTCGCTAAGCTAAAAGAATCACTTGAGAATGAAATGAAATTAAGGAAGGCAGCTGAAGAGGAAGTTAGCAAAGTAAAAAGCCAGTCAACACTAAAAACGAGATCAGGGGTAACCAGTCTTTACTTATCACTCCCTCTGTATTTCTCCCCTCCCAGTGATTTAATATATCTTAGATAATATTTAAAGACAGTCCCTGGCTTTTGTAGGAAGGCGAAGATGCTGGAGTATTAAGATTACAAAAACTGCTGGAGGATGAGGCTCTTCAGAAAAAGAAACTTGAAGAAGAGGTCACCATATTACGAAGTCAACTAGTTCAGCTTACTTTTGAAGCTGACCAGGTACAAAGTCTACGAATTTGGAATGTGTAAAGGTCTTATACTTGTGTGCTGTAAATCAACGGTCTTTATACATTAGATAAAAGGATTAGTCTCCATCGTTTGCCCTCTTTGAAAATACTTTGTAACACTCGAGAAATAGTACTAGCACGCTTAGAGATTCTTTGATCTAGCTGTTGTGAATATGAGGCACAGTTTCTCATTAACTTATCAACCTGCTTCTTGTCTGTCGTGGTAATAATTTTGGTCCAACCTTGACTCTCATGAATTTTGTTACTTTTAACATTTGATTCTTCTTCTTCCAGATGAGAAGATGCTTAGACAGAGGTGCCATGGGTAATTCGTATTCTGGCACGGACTCATTTCCATCACGGCATTCTCAAGTAAGAGAATCTGTAACCGGACAGAAGGCACCGTTTGCTACACTATGTGAGCAAGGTAATGGAACATTTTTCTAAAATGTTTGAACCAGAGTGTGTACAACTTTCTTTGTGGTTCCTATAACCTTCTATTCTCCGTGGAACAGTGGGACTTCAAAAGATCTTGCTATTGCTTGAATCAGATGATGCAAACATAAGAATTCATGCTGTGAAAGTTGTGGCCAATCTTGCAGCTGAAGGTAAGTTTTGCTCACTCACAGACATATATGCATCATCTCTTGAGGTTAAAATCTGTTTTTGGTATGGCTTCTCTCACATTACCCTATTTTCTTTGGGTTTGATAAGCAGAGGCAAATCAAGAAAAGATCGTTGAAGCTGGAGGGCTGACATCGTTGCTAATGCTTCTCAGAAGCTACGAAGATGAAACTGTCCGAAGGGTTGCCGCTGGTGCGATCGCTAATCTTGCAATGAATGGTAAACTCTCACAGATACTGATTTTTGTATTTAGTGGTTATACAGGCGGTAAAAGCAGAAACAAATTAAATTATTTGGTAGCTTGTGTTTACTTGGTGGGGACAGTATGTGCTCATGTGTTTAGATTTTTGTTTGTGGGGTGACAGAAGTGAGTCAACAACTTATAGTGGACCAAGGTGGGATCAGCTTGCTATCTGTAACAGCTGCAGATGCAGAAGATCCACAGACTTTACGCATGGTTGCTGGAGCTATTGCTAATCTCTGTGGCAACGGTAAAAGAAAAAAAGAAAGAAGCATCCCAACATCATTATATGTTTTGAACAAGAAACAGATCAAATTCTGAATTCTTTAATTTGTTTGGTAGACAAACTTCAAGCAAGACTATGGTCGGATGGTGGTATTAAAGCGTTGTTAGGAATGGTTAGATGCGGACATCCGGATGTCCTTGCTCAAGTAGCTCGTGGAATTGCAAACTTTGCAAAGTGCGAGTCCCGAGCAACCACTCAAGGTAAAAAAGCTCTTACAGTATTACTTCAAGGCCATCCATCTAGTGTTGCGTTCAGAGAGACATTGTTTTATGATCCTGTTATGTATGAAGGTGTGAAGAGTGGAAGATCACTACTAATAGAAGACGGAGCTCTTCCGTGGATAGTACAACATGCTAACGATGAAGCTGCGCCAATCAGGCGACACATAGAGCTCGCGTTGTGTCATTTGGCCCAGCATGGTTAGTGCAAGGATACGAGAGATATGCATATTGATTGTTGTTTTTGGGGTAATATTATCTAAATGTTGATTTGTGTCAAATAAATGGGACAGAGGTGAATGCGAAGGAAATGATAAGCGGAGGAGCGTTGTGGGAGTTAGTGAGAATATCAAAGGAATGTTCAAGAGAAGACATTCGAAGTTTGGCCAATCGAACTCTCTCTTCCAGTCCTGTCTTCCGTTCTGAAATCCGTCGCCTCGGCATTCACTTTTGACCCAATTCTATCTTTGTATCATAATATAAATTCATTTCATCTCTTTACAAACTCCATCTTGTATTCTTTATTTCCTTTCTCCTTTATTATTATCATGTCTGTACAAACTAACTAATTATTTGTCTTTGTTTTTCCGTTCACTTTTGATTGTATCTCCTTACCAAATAATGAAATGTGATCCATTCAACCACAACATAATAAAGGAAACTTTGCTAGACTTATTATGCAAATGTGTCAAAAACACACCGTCTAATATTACAATTTACATATAAGAACAAAAAAGGAAGTGGTCAAAGCTAATCTCTTTCCATGCTACCAAACAATAGAGTAGGAAAAGAAAAAAAAAAGCAAATGTGATTTGTGATAAAACTCAAGAAGCTAACCAATCAGAAAATCGAGAGATTATAATAGAAAATGAAGAAATCTTACAGAGATGGAGAAGAGAGGTATTAGCAGGAAGAAGAGCGGAGGAGAAGAGGGCCCATTGATGTTTGAAGCATATCACTAAGAGCTACTTGTACCTCCCCTGACCCATGTTCACAGCTTATCAATGTTGCTATCAACGGAAACAACTCTGGTAAGTTCTTCTTGAACAGTGACTCTCCCATGTTTCCCAGTGTCTGAATCGCAGCCACCACCAGCGGAGCGCGCGCGATTAGCTCCTTCCTTTTTCCCGACCCCGTCGGAACCACCCATTTAGACAACACTTCCTTTGAACATGATATATCTATGTAGAACTCTAACACCTCTCTGCAAAGGCTTATGAGGTGGGTTTCTATTTCTGCCTCATCGTAACCCACAGGCTGGTCTGATATAAGGTAGTCTAGGAAGGTCATACATATTTGGAAAGATTCGTTCTCCAGGCGCAGTAGAGGAGCTTCTTGGGATTCAGGGGACGACCCAAGCTCCTGTAGCTTGGAGCGTAACTGTGGATCAGCGTTGATTTTGTGAGCGTTTTCTCCGATTCCATGCATTGCGTCAAAGAGCATCAATATATGGTTGGCTGTGAGAGACGTACGGTAAATATTGTAGATATCTGACACCGCCTGCATATAAAGATAGCAAGTGCACCGAACATGCACATACATACACCATAAGATTGATTGTGTGAAGAAAAAAACTATACTTCACCAAACAGAATGAGACTTGATTCACCTGAATCACAAAAATCTGAACTGAAGCTTTGGATTTGGCATCTGCAATGACAGCATGGAGCTGCCTGTTTCTTCTTCTCAGAGCGTCATCGGAATTATTATTTGTTTCGTCTTCATTGCTTACATCCTCCGTCGAATCTTCACTGGTAACATACGAAAAGTCAGGGGAAGTAGCATCTGCTGCTTCTTTGATACATGACACAACCTCGAGCCATTGCTCGTCTGAGAATTGATGACCGACATCTCTCATCAGACGTACAAGCGCAGCAATACCGGCACCAGCAAGACTTTGGTGAGGACGTTTTATCAAGCTTACGAATAACATTAGTACCTTCTTAAGAAGAGGGTTAACCGTTTTGTAGAAATTCACAAAGAGATCTACAACTAGTTGTAGAGCCAACGAGCACGTCTCATAAAGCCAAGACTCTTGGTCGGCTTCACCATTGTAACCTCCCTGATCTGTCGAATCCTCACCAGATGGGTCAACATCATGACGAACATAATCAAATATCCGGAATAGAACAGACTCAAAAACCCGTTCCCACAACGACAGACTGAAATGGTCACCATGATTCCGCAGAGTATCAAACAGAACTTTCAATGCGACCTTCCTAATTTCTGCTCTTGGGTCAAAACTAAGTTCAGATAAACCTGCACGGAAAAGAAAGTCGGAAACGTCAAGGTTCTGTGGACGTTGATTTGAGAATAAGACAAGAAATGTGAAAAATGACTGACCGGCTAACAATGGAAACCAAGAATATAAATGTTCGTCACTCTCTAGAAATTTTCTATTCTCTTGTTTTCCAATTTTTCCTCCCTGAGGCGAGGATGGAGGGTTTCTCTTTAATGATGACCCAACAGAGCCTTCAGCAAGTTTTCTTGCACAATATTGAAGGAAAGAAATGGCTTGGAGACTGATATCTTTCTCAAATTTACTATTGGTGAACGCAACAAGGCAATTCACACAGTCTGTAAAGGTGGTTGTCTCTGTCTCTGTGATGTGTGGGAAGTAGTCTCGGATAATCTTCTCAACCATTTCAAAAGACAGGAATACAATGTTTTTATGTGCATCGTGTGCTGCTGTCGTGAAAATCTGCAAGACCAAACAATTTCAGTTAAGTAGATGTGTCATCAACAGTATGACATTAACGTAACTGGGCGTATGATGGATCAAATACCATGAACATACTCTTCCATCCCGACTTGACATTGTCAACACGAGATAAAACCATCTGTGAGGCACAGCGTATAATTAACTCCCTGATCTCCACAGCACCACTTTTGCGCATGACGACAACAAAAGGTTTCATGAATTCATTTTGGAAGTTATAATTTGCTAATTCTTCCCTCTCTAAGAACTTCATAGACAGCTGGCGCAAAGAATCCATAGCGAAAATTGCAATGGATAGGTTATCAGAACAGCCAATAGTCACAAAGAAATCAGAGAGCACATGCCAGATGCTCGACCAGACAAGTCTTATGCGGTTCATGTTATAGTGCCTGCCATTACATCCATCAGAGTATATAAATAAGAGAGTTTGACCAAACACAACAGATATAGTAAAGAAACGATTAATCCTTACGCGATTTCCACAATCTTTGTTAAACTGAAGACCCGTGGATCAGATGGAGAGCGTAACTCATCCATGGAAACTTTGCATAGGGCTTTAACAAAGTCAATTATGGCTTCACTATTTAATCTTTGACTACGAGTAAATATCCGACTCATGTCACCAACTTGTTCTAGCAAGTTCAGGTTAGATATCAGGTTGTTCATCTGTTCAGATGTCACCGCATTAGAAGCCTTACCTGCAACACCGGAACCATCATAGGAGCCTCTCATCACTGCAGATGCAGCATACTGAACTTTTCCAGGTGCTCTTTCTTTAACTGCAGCTACAGCATTCGGTTTAGCCCGTGGAGACTCGGTTTGAGGAAATGCAAAGAAAGTGGCATCAGGAGGTGCTCCTTCCCCCAAGAGATGAAGATGCTCAAACCTCGAAACACAAGTCAATATATGTTCCCAAGCATCTTGTAGATAATTACCTTCTTCCTCAGCCAGTTTTATGATTGCCTATCAGTGAACAGACAAAAAAAAAATTAACCCATAGAAACCACTTCTAAACATCCATTGGTGTAAGAAAACCTTCACGTTTGGATGTAATGTAAGGTAACCCAACTCAATTTAACAAAGAAAACAGAAGGAAACAGCTAACTCAATCACCATTTCCTAGAAATGAGAAAAGTACAAACGAAACATGAATTGTTTTTCTCCAAGATTTTCAGACGCAAAATGTGACTGCTAGTCCAGCATAGAAGAACACTTAGAACTTTAATGAGATTTCCCCTACCCTTTATTGTACCCTGAATATCCGGTAGGGTGTTGATATAAAATATACAAACCTTTATGGCTTCAATGTTTTTCTGCTTGATATCGGCTGGAGAGTGGAGAGAAGTAAATTTTGCTAGTGAAGTCACAAAGGCATCTCTGTGCGTTTTTAATGACATTACAGAAGTAACATGGATGGCATGGTGAAAACCCTCCAGACACAACGTTGTAATCACTGCATCATCACTCTGGTCAAGTGGAACACTGAAAGCTGCCAACATGGGAGCCCAACACACTTCAACCATAAATCTGAGTATAACCACATCCGAGGCT
>JAKUCM010005536.1:0-30466 GCA_023374145.1 Lepidium sativum
AACTTTTTAGGTTTTCTTTTCCTGGGTCCGTAACGTAATAACTTAACCCGACCCGGTTCGTTATACATTGTGATGTGTGTATCGTTGTTGTTGCTAATCCAAATCTTGAACTTGGTCATCGTCACTAAACTCGTGAGACTTGACGCCCAATGGGCTTATTCATAAGAGTAGCACCGAAGGTTTACTTTCGAAATTCTATCCCCGCGACCTGGTTTGTTTGTTAGGACGAATTAGGAATGGGCATAAGACTTGAATCTGATCTGAAATATCAAAATACCTGAATGGGTCTAAAAATTTAGGACCCAAAAAATCGGATCCGAATTTAAATCAGAACCAAGAACTGAACAAGTATTGAAGAACCGATTTTATAGTATTTTTACATATTTTTAGAGTATTATATGAGTATTTTTTATATTTTTAGATATTTAAATTTTTTTGAATATGTAGATATTTAAAGGTATTTTTTGATATGTTTAGGTATTTTCTGGTATTTTTAAGTATTTGTTTTGGTATTGGATATTTCTCGAGTGTTTGGATATTCAGATAATTTTCAGTTATATAAATTAGTACTGATATAGGTATGAAATTTTCATATTAGAAAGAACCTGATCCGAAAAAACCTAACTCAGAAACTCCAATGGATAAGAGTAATAAACAAAAACAAAATTAGACCAATTGGTAAGAGCTGTTTTTTAATCTAAAATTTATGTTATAAATATTTTTATTGTAAATTTTTTTGGTTATGTTAATTTTGTTTTGTAAAATTCACAAAAATAACTTTTAGGTTCTAGGTTTCTCACCGTCTAAAATATTTTATAAATAAAATATTAACTTATGAAAGTAATGATACGGAGACTAATTGATCATTGTTGTAACTTGCATTTTGCGATAGAATTTAGTCTGTAATTTTTTGCTGGCAATGGTTATAAAATTTAGTGTTGTATGAAATTTTGCTATACATTAATAATTTTCCAAAGTTAAATATAATAGTTTTGGGTTTTTGGTTTTGTCTATTAAAAATGACTCTACACAAAAAAAAAATGCTCTAAATTTAGAAAACTTTGTGTAAAAGTTGATTGGTAAAAATTTTATGCTCTCAAACATATATAGCTTTGAAAATACTTCAGAATGGACAAGGATTTTAAAGAGTTTGTGAGTTTGATTTTCCTACTATGCGAAACTAAAATATATTTTCCTAATCACCCTATACGTAAAGGTTAGGAACTCTTGAATTACAAAAGAAACTCAATCAGATCTATTTTTAAAATAAACTTAAAACATAATTAATTTAAATTCAATACTCTAACAAAATTTTGCTTCTAAAATAACAAAAACTATTACCAATCAAACCCTAGAACATTATAAATTTCTTGGAGTTGAGACTATACTTTCTAGAAGGTTCAACTACTCTCTTCCTCCAGCCCCATGACTAAAGTTATGTGTATATAATAAGTTTCTTTTTCTTTTTCTTTTTTGCAAATGGAAATCGAACCTCATTTATTTTATTGATATGAGTTACCTAAATACTAACTTACTACTATATGAATAACATAGTTTGATATATATATATAGTATATATATATATATATATATATATATATTTATTATATTTTTAGTAGGTGATTTTGAAAATGTAAACACTCGAAAAACAAACAAGTATCTGCAGTACCTTTTTATCAGGGATGCTGATATGTCTAAATTTTAACTTATTTTAGATAAGTTATTTAGCTTGGTTAGCATTATGGTGCTCCAGTCGCGGAGGATGGGCTTCAGAGTGCGGGCATTTCTGATATTTAGGCCAGACATATGTTGAAATCCAATGCAGGCCGAGGTCCTTTATTGGGTTGAATTCAACCTAGTTTTACGATCTGACCCCGATCTTAATTTTTACAATCTTTTTTGTGCGGAAGCAGACTTAGAGCTTTTGTAATCAAACAAAACTTTTTGATGTCGAGTTAACATTTTTATGCGATTTAGTTTTACGTTCAGACGTTGATTTCATATTTCGTTTGAGTTCTTTGTTTATGCAATCGAATATTAACTTCGTGCTTGTTGTTAAATTTATGTATTCTGAGTAGTCACTTAGGTCTCTTGAGGATAAGTTAGGTCAACGTGGCGCTTAGGTTTTCTAGGGTTCTTGATTTGGTATCATCACTAGCTTCATTTTGATCAACTGTGGTTTATTCTGAGACGCTCTAGCACCCGATAGGTGTTTGGTAGAGCGTCTGACTGAACCACTTCAGAGATTCACATGCTTAGCTTGAGGGATCAAATGTCTGAGGTTTGAATCAACGCTAAGCGAGTTGATCGTTGATTCTGCTAAAATTATCAAACACATATGGCAATAGGGTGTGTTTATAGTCTATTCGAGGTTGTTCGCCACAAGAGTGGTATCACTACTTATGTTCTCGTTGCCTAGAGATTAGCTCTATTGAGTGATGTCAAGCGCCTAGTTAGTTTAAGAGTCACGCTGATCCATGATACTCACTTCTCAAGAACCCTATTTTATCACCTTGCGTTGAATTTACATAATACTCTACTGTGTGCTTTTTTGTTTTAATTCTCTGTTATTGACACCCCGCTTTGTTTACTTTTATTTTTGAAGTTTGATATAGGTTTTTAGACAAACTACACTTTGATTGGTTTGGCTTAGAATAGTTAACTGCATCTAGATTGATAATTACATTCCCAGTTGGACTGACAGTTTTTATACCACATCGATATTTTAGTACAATTGGATTTGAAAACTTGAGCAAAATCATGTTATCAAATTGGCGTCATTTCCAAATGGGTCTTTTGTAGTTACAATTAGGATTGTCAACTTTTTAAGTTCGAGTTCTTTTTACTTTTCGTTACTTACTCACCTCTGGTACTGTGTTTGGTGCTCTATTTCAAGAGATTTTAACCTTCAATACGTCAGCTGGATCCTAGTGCTTAGGTTGCGTTCACTCAACCTAATCCTACTGCACAAGGGAATCAGAATCTTCTCAAGCCTCTTGACAACATTAACCGACTACCACACGAGTTAAGAGCGCAGAGAAACCAAGTTCACAGTACAGTTACAGAACGAGTCACAATGGATGCAGACATAGAATCGAACACACACGACATTTTGATGGACCCAGCCTCAACAGAGGAGGCCACGAATAACCGGAGCTAGAGATGAACAAATTACTCACATCCAAAGACGTGGGATTGTCCCTCCAACTATCACAAACGAAAATTTCAAGATCAAGAGCAGTCTCATCTCTGTGATCCCAAACAGGCAGTTCTATGGACTACCTTCTGAAGATCCTTTTGATCAGTTGGACAAATTTGAGTGGCTCTGTGGACTGCAAAGGCTCAATGGAGTTTGCGAGGATGCATTCAAACTGAGGCTATTCCCAATTTCTCTTGGAGATAAAGCCCACATCTGGGAGAAACACCTACCTCAAGGCTCTATCACTTACGGGGATGCTTGCAAGACTGTGTTTCTTGCCAAATTTTTCTCTAACTATCGAACTGCGAAGTTGAGGAACATTTGCATAATAGACTTCAGAAACATTTGCTGAAGCGTGGGAGCGGTATAAGAAATATTTGTCTCAGTGCCCACATCATGGATACTCTACCGAGACTCTACTCAACAACCTCTCTAGAGGTGTTCACCCCAACATCCGAAGGCTATTGGATATCGCCAACAATGGAAATTTCCTTAATCAGAACGTAATTGAAGGTTGGGAGCTAGTATAGAATATGGCCCAACCAGATAGAGGATTTTCTTATCAAAGATCGGACAAAAAATTTCACTGCAAACCAGCCACTCGAGCAAGAGACTCGACCTGGAGTTGTTTCTAAGTCACAATCTATTGAAAAACCCACACCTAAGGATAAGCTCGACATAGAAGACCAGGTTGAACCCAAACTCTGCACTCCAGACGCACATCCATCTACATGAACCCAAAGAAAAATAAATCTTTTGTCATTCCACCATACAAACCCTAATTACCCTTTCCCAAAAGGTTCACAAAGGAACTTACTGAGAAATACAAAGCGCTATTTGATAAGCAAATGAAAGACATTGAGGTGAAGATTCCTATTCTGGACGCTTTTATGTTAATGTCTCCATACCATAAATTTTTGAAGGACACAATTAAGAAGAAAACTCAAGAAGTTGAGGGTATGGTCGTACTGACACATGAGATTAGCGCCATAATCCAAAGGAAAGTTGTACCTGGAACCTTTACAATCCCATGCTCGCTTTGACCCTTATCATTCAGCAAGTATCTTTGTGATCTCGGTGCCTCAATTAGCCTCATGATGCTTTCTAGTTGTAAAGAGGTTAGGCTTTCTTGATTACAAGTCCTGCAAAATTTTGTTGATTCTCGCAGATAGGTTCGCGAGAATCCTTCATGGCATCTTGGAAGACCTTCCTATGAAGGTGAGAAAAGTTGAGATACCAACTGATTTCGTTGTCTTGGAAATGGAAGAAGAGCCTAAAGACCCTCTGTTATTTGGAAGACCTTTCTTGGCCACAACAGACGTGTTAATTGATGTTAGCAATGGGGTGATAGAGCTCAATCTTGGTCCAGATCTGAAAATGAAGTTCAACATCAATGATGCGATTAAGAAGCCTACAATAGAGGGTCATGTGTTCTTAGTTCAAGAAATGGACACTCTTGCTGATGAGCTGTTAGAAGAGTTGGCACCAGAAGATCAACTAAAAGTTGCTCTGACAAAGCCACCCGTTGAGGGGTACTTGAGTCTGGAAGCTGAATGTTACACGAAGCTATTGGATTCTCACAGGCTAGTCAAGAGTTCAGTGGTAATTAAGGAACTGGATGATGCGTGTTCAGATAGTAAAGCAGTAACTCTACACTCGAGTGTATATAGGCCAGACTCAAGTTAGAGACTTGAGTTGCAAGTACTCGAATGCACTACGCATGTCGTTACTGATGACTGGTCTGAGCTCAAGGCACCCAAGATGGAACTGAAACCACTTTCTACAGGGCTAACGTACGTTTTTCTGGGCTCTAATTCTACTTATCCTGCAAATTTCAATGATGCCTTGAGTAATGATGAATTGAGCATGCTATTGACTGAGCTTAAACGTTCTAGAAAAGTCATAAGATACACTCTTAAAGATCAAAGAAACGTTGATATCTACTCTAATAGTTCAAGCTCCAGACTGGGCTCTCTCATTCGAAATTATGTATGATGCTAGTGACTTTGCTGTTGGAGCAGTCATGGGTTAGAGAAAGGATAAGAAGCTGAATGTGGTATAATATTCCAGCAGGACTCTAAACAACGCCCAAATCAAGTACTCAACCACTGAAAAGGAACTTCTTGTTGTAGTATTTGCATTTGAGAAATTCATATCGTATCTGGTGGGATTCAAGGCGATTGTTCACACAGACCACGCATCACTAAAGTATATGATGAAGAAAAGAGACGCTAAGCCAGAATTACTGAGATGATTACTGCTGCTGCAAGATCTTAACTTGGAGATTGTGGACAAACCTAGAGTAAAGAATGGAGTGGCAGATCACCTGTTGGGAATGATGATTGAGGACTCGACCCCTATTGATGACTCGATGCCAAAGGAGAAACTCATGACTCTATGAGCGGAGGAAAATTATTCTCAAATCAGTAAGACGCTAGTTGGATCCACTCTACCTTGGTATGCAGATTTGGCCAATTATTTGGTCGTCGGTGAAGTACCTAAGTGTTTGGATTCCTATCAGAGGAAAAAGTTTTTCAGAGATGTTAACCAGTAGTTCTAGGATGAACCCTACTTATAAAAGAAATGAGTAAATGGTTTATTCAATAAGTGTATAGCAGAAGAAGAGGTTTATGGTGTTCTGGAGCATTGTCATGGGTCTGCTTACGGTGGACATTTTGCCACATTCAAGACTGTCCAAAAGATTTTGCAATCAGGATTATGGTGGCCGACTCTGTCCAAAGATACTCAGGATTTCATCTCCAATTGTAATATGTGTCAGAGAATAGGTAACATCAGTAGAAGAAACGAAATGCCATAGAACCCAATTCTAGAAGTTGAGATATTTGATTGTTGGGGAATCAACTTCATGGGACCATTCAATCCACCATCCCATGGAAATCTCTATATTCTTGTGGTAGTGGGCTACGTCTCAAAGTGGGTATATGTTGTAGCATGTCCAACTAATGACATGATTCTCTCTAGACCACATCGCCTTAACATGCATAAATTTTGACCTTGAGATTGCTCTAGAGAGAAGGCTTCTTAACATGCATAGGTTGGAGGATGACATACTTGAAGCTTACGAGAGCTTGAAAGTGTACAAGGAAATGAGTAAAGCCTTCCACGACAAAAAGATAGCACCCAAGAATATCACACCTGGTGACCAAGTGTTACTGTTTAACTCGAGGTTTAAATTGTTTCCTCGGACATTGAAGTCAAGATGGTCAAGTCTATTCAGGGTTAAAGATGTTTTGCCTTATAGAGCAATTACTTTGATCAACAAGGATGGTAATGATTTTACTATGAATGGGAAGAGGGTTATGTAGTACAGAGCTTATGGGAACATCCATGAGAGAACCTCAATTTCTCTCGATAAACCAATTTCCTTTGACAAAGGTGAAAGTTAAGCTCAATGACTTTAAAGAAGTGCACTTGGGAGGTAATCCCATGAATATCCTTGTACATATTTTTAGTTATGCTTTTGAAATTTTTCTTAATCTTTTTGGTTTTCAGGTGGACACCCATTGATGAAAATTGACTCAGTGCAATACCTATAAGCTCAAGCTAATAATGTGCCAATAATAATAATAATAATAATATAAATAGGTTGAAGACATACGTGGGAAAGACATGTCAAATCATCACGTGAACATTGTCTTCTTCACCATTTTCTCTTTGAATGCATCTCCCATCAAGCTTCAGCTCAACACTCGACTCGTCCAGCCAAAGAAGATAAAGCACATACATCCAACTCAACTTGCCCAGCTCGATCTTCACTCGACATGACTCGAGCAGATCTAGCCTCGATACAGTAGTCTCGAGATGGATACCATCACACTCAACCGAGCTCAGGATAGGCCTCAACCGAGCTCAAGATCGACCAGCATCCTAGATCAAGCCAACACTCACCTCAACAAGCTCAAGATCGACCAGCTCGAGCCGCTTTTGAAGCATCCTAGCTCGAGATCCTGCTCGCTCATCCTAGCTAAGATACTGCTCGCTGCGAGCAAGCTCGATATCAAGCTCCTCCTATTCAAGCCCTGACCGCCACTCATGTCCAGAACACCAGTTCGAGATCCACTCGCCTCTTCTCCAGCTCAGGCTACCCTGCCACGACTCGATTCGCACTCGCCTCCTCTTGAGTTCACGTGTCATCCACGCGCCATCTACCGCCTCCACTCGAGTCGTCAAGCATCGCTACTCGAGCCTTCAATCACCGTCACTCGAGCCATCACGCGCTGTAACTCGAACTATCACGATGTGCCTCTTTTGAACTCACAGAATGAGGAGATCAAGTGAAGGTTCTTCGAGACACATAAATATACCTTCTCTGGTTGATTCGCCAATCGACATAGACCAAGATGAACCAAGTTCCAAAGTCCCGCAATTGATTCACCGGACCACCAGACACATCGAAAAGGAGTTTATAAGAGAAACCGAACCAATGAAAGTCGTGGAAGAAATTCAGGATGAACCGGACAGTGATAATAGTGAACAAGATGATTCGGTAGATGAAAATCTGCAGCAAAATGTTCCACACAAACAAGCACTGAAGGACCTTAAGCAGGTATCAGTCGCGTGTACTCGTTATCTTCATCGTGAAACCATGATGCAATTAGGTATTTTCCGATGTGTTGATCAAATGCTCTAGAACGTCTGGTTAACACAATTTGTCTCGTACCCATGAGAGACATATGCCGCTGAGACGATCCAAATCCTAGCATTGTTCGAGTTGCGAGAGTGTCTTGATCATGAAGAAAGTTTGAAGGTTATTTATAGGTTTGGCGCACTTTCTTTTATCGTGAACGGTCGGAGGTATTTGTTTTCAGCAATACAGTTCGAGCAGTTTTTGCACTCCCTTCATCTGACAGCTTTGAAACCAATTTCATCGATGAGGAGCTCAAAATGTTGTGGAAAATTATCGGTCCTCTGGAGGAATACAACGCCCCACACAACAAGAGTTTAAAAATCTGAAACCCAGTCATTCGTTATATCCATAAGATCCTTGGAACCTTGTGTTTTGCAAGGCACGAGTCTGGAAACGTTTGGCATCCAGAGCTTGAGATGATCAATGAGGCACTTCTAGGGACCCTCAACAATTTCAACCATGATATGTAGTTTGTGGGCAATCAGAACAAGAATGGATTTACCAAAGTATTGATGAAGCAACTGATCGGTTACAAGGGTTGGGCGAGGACATTAAAGTCCAAATCCAATGCCCTCATTTACGTTGGACGTATAGTGACAAGGATTATGGAAACGGCGAACGTACATATCAGATCAAAGGATTTCATACTTCCAGAATACCTCGAGATATCGTACCTTGTCCAACATATAATCCTAAAGAGAGGGCCATCAAGAGGTGTTTAGCTTTACAGGTTTACTCTACTAGGCGAGAGCTCGGAATCACTGATTCAGCTCTCAAATAGTGAATGCACACATCTAGCTCTTGAGTGCAATGTGGCATTTCTACCACCGACAAACCTTCTACTTGAAAATAGGCCTCGAGTAAGCTAAAGGGAGCATGTGCCAGAAGCTTCAAGGCAGGATATCGACAAACCCGAGTGCTACTATTTTGACGAATATGTTGACCCTAGGATTTCCAAAGGATTACAAAAGGCGCACAAACGCATTAATCTCGTTTCAAAGATCGGGAAATGGAACGTCAATACAACAGAATCAAGCTCGGAAAGAGCTCGAGCAGAAGAAGAGAACAAACACTCAGTGTGGTCATCAGAGAACCCACAGCCCCACCTTTGAGATGATCCACATCGACCTCTGGACAACCCACCAGCCCATGGCCCTCAATGCAACCACATATGGCATCTTCGTATAAGCACAAGACATCGTCTCAGGTTCAGCCAAGGGATACAATGCTGAAAATTCTCGCCTTTAATCTCAATTCCACCCAGGGACTCACACATCAAGCTGAGAGTACCGAAGATCTTAATTTGGAGCAAAGTTATGAACTACCGAGACAACGTAGAGCAACAGGTAGACGTTCCACTAGCCGAACCCACAGAGAGCGCACTCGGAGTTGTAAGCCGCAGGTTCAGCCAGATGTGCAGGCTCAGCAGCTTACACCGCAGATGGGAATTCCCTGGCTCGACAACAAAGACTCAACTACACAACACTTTACGCCTCAAGCAGGTTTCAACAGTCTTGACTTCGTTAGTTCAACCTCTCAGCGATACACACAACAACCTGAATTTGGTCACATTGATCATCAAGGCTCGAGTTCACATCAGATCACGCAGCCGCTAGGAAACAACTTCATGGATGACAGTATGGACATGAATCCTGCTGGATGGTCTCTTTTTCACCGCTGAGGTCCGAACCTTTAACTCATCTTGTATATATTATTGCATGTTTGTATTTTGTCACATGGTTTAGGATCTTTCTTCATTCTTTTATTTACACAAGGGACTGTGTGATTTAAGTCTGGAGGAGGATTCTAGACATCATTTTATCATGTTCTCTTTGTTCTTATTTTTGATTTTCATGCATCCATATCATATTGATCATTTCATTACACGTATGACATATATATATAAACAAATTGTTTAACTTTTGAAAAATACAAAAACAGAGTGTCATGTAGTTAGCATTCATCTAGGCTCGAGTCTAGTTACGCATTGGGGACTATGATGATTTCACCTTGCAAGTTTGTTGGCTTTTGTGCTAAATTCACTATCCTGAATTAATGTTGTTTGCTACTTGCTATCCAATCTGAATTGTAAGACTGCACCATGCTAGGAAATTTAATCTTTGGTTCATTACTTTGCTTAACTTTGTTGTAATTAGACGCCACTTCTTACTAAGCGAAATCATGAGTTGAATGTTTGATTATCAAGGCTATGCATTGAGTTTAAACTTGTGGATTACAGAATATTCGAATTTCCTTTCACCATCTTGCATTATGACCTATTAATTCGAGTAGACTCCCACCTTGATCAATACCTCCTTTCAAGCCGTACATTGTTTGTGTGTGATTGTGAGGCCTATTTACGGTTTAATCTTGGTATAACGTGTTAGGTGAGTACCGACAGGGACAAGGTTTCATGTAGTTTCTGGTTCACGTTTTGGACCAGACTAGGCGTAGGTGGTTAATGGCTGTGAGATGCTTATTTATTTTTGTTAAGAAAGGAATGAAGAAAAGAATAAGAGCATGGGTTAAAGATTTTAAGGGGAGAAAATGGGATAAAACGTAAGTATGTTCAAGTAAAGGTTTCTGATAATTAAATTCTAGAGTTGGGTTCTAAGAAAGAAAAAATAGACATATGCTTTGAGTGTCTTGTAAAACAAGAAGAGAACAATGGAACCATTGTTGTAATATGATATAAACCAGAACTGCTAGAAGTGTTGAATTAAGTAACATCTTCCTTTAGATTAACTATAGGAAATAAGCTTGGAAAGTGGATTCTATTTAGCACTTAGCTAAAAGAATGAGTTACCTTTTTATTTAAAATGGTAGATATAAGAATCGATTTATGGGTTTTAGAATGAATATGTTGGAGTTCGAATCGGGTGCACTGGGTAGATGAGACCTTGTTTTTGTATGCTTTCATTGGCATTCACCTTTAACTTTATGCTAAAGCTTATTCCAGTCTGAGTGATCCTTTATCATATTTGATTAGCCTTTACATTGAAGAGATCACTTTTATCTCTTGAGTCGTTCTTTTAGCCAAACGAGTTCTTATGAGATGTGTAACTTGATTCACGGTTTGGAATTAATTAAATGTTAAAAGGAGTGGTTTATTTGAATGCAATTGTAGGTTGAGTTTGGGCTTAGGTCGAGTTGCACTTTACATGACTAACTTTTTCAGAGTACGACTTGTTTAGTACTGCAGTTTAGAACATTAAAATAGGACATTGAGTTGTAGCGTTTGATTCAGCTTGCTTTGGTTTTGAGTCCCCATTAAGCATCCTCTTTTTTGAATTTATTCTTGAATGTTTTCTTGGGGGAGTTAATATGTCTATATTTTAACTTATTTTAGATCAGTTATTTAGCTTGATTAACATTATATTCATACTATTATCATCACTTTAGATTCACTTAGGTTCATATTGCACACTTTGTGTCTTGCATAGAATACATATGCATAAGGGGTGATTTCAGGTACTGTTATAACATAATTTGGAGCATTTGGGACAAGTAAAGGTTGAAGGATGTGAAGAGATGCAAGTCGAGTATGGGTCATTGGTCAAGTCATTGTTGTCGCATGTCGAGTCTTTTTTCACTCTAAGGACATGTCAAGTCTGAAGCATGATCTTGAGTGGCTTTTGTCCGATGGTCGAGTCCACAATAGAGACCACACTCTAGCACGCTAGAGTCCGCACTCGAGCAGCAACTCGAGCTCACTTGAGTCCTTTCTCTAGAATCCACTCATGCACACTCGAGTTCATGCGCAAGCCAAGTCCACACTCGATTCAATTTTCAATTTTATGGTGCTCGAGTTTCTGAAGCTGAGCTTCAGAAGTGCGGGCCTTTCTGATATTTGGGTCAAACTGACTCTGAAATCCACTGCTGGCCGAGGTCTTTTATTGGGCCAAATTCAACCTAGAATTGTATGAAGTTGAATATATATTTTCTAGTTTTACGATTCTGACCCCAATCTTAATTTTTACAATATTTTTCATGTGGAAGCAGACTTAGAGATTTGGTAATCAAACGAAACCTTTTGATTTCGAGTTGATGTTTTTATGCAATTTACTTTTACGTTCAGCGTTGATTTCATATCTTGTTCGAGTTCTTTGTTTATGGAATAGAATATTGACTTCGTGTTTGTTGTTAAATTAATGAATTTTGAGTAGTCACCTAGGGCTCTTGAGGATGAGTTATTAGTGTGACACTTAGGATTTCTAGGTTGCTTGAGGTTATAATTATTTAGGTCTTTTGTGATTTGGTATTATCATAACTAGCTTCATTTTAATCAACTGAGATTCGTTCAGAGATGCTCTAGTACCCGATAGGTGTTTGGTAGAGCATCTGACTGAACCACTTCAGAGATTCACATGCTTAGTTGATCGTTCATTTCGTTTAGATTATCAAACGCCTATGGTCATAGGGTCTGTTAATAGTCTATTCAAGGTTGTTTGCTACGAGAGTGGAATCACTACTTATGTTCTCGTTGCCTACAGATTAGCTCTATTGAGTGATTTCAAGCGCCTAGTTAGTTTAAGAGTTACGTTGATCCATGATACTCACTTCTCAAGAACCTGTTTCTCACCTTGTGTTAAATTTACTTAATACTATGTTGTCTGCTGCTTTGTTTAAATTCTCTGTTATTGACACCTGCTTTGTTTACTTCTATTTTTGAAGTTTGATATAGGTTGTTAGACAAACTACACTTTGATTGGATTGGATTAGAATAGTTAATTGCTTCTCGATTGATAATTACATTCCCAGTTGGATTGACACCTTTTGTGCTACATCGGTATCTTAGTATAATAGGATTTGAAAACTTGACTAAAATCTTGTTATCAGATACTTGAGGAATTGCTCAAACACAATAAATGCTCAAACACAATAAATGGAAATTTCTAAATTCTACATTATGTTTTTAATATTAACTTCTAGAAGCATGCTTACAGGGAATTTAAAATTGAAACTTTCTTGGCCAAATATGTATCAAATAATTTTACATCGTTTTCTATATTCTAAATCACAAAATATATATATTATAGCCTAGGTATAATAGTTACCTATTTTGTAAAATATCTAATTGTTTCCACCACAATACACCTCTATATATAGAGGTTTATTTATGGCTTTTGTAAAATTCAACTTTTGCTCAAGTAAAAACAAAAAAAAAAGAGAAATCATTATCTCCCTTTCACTTCTCACGTGCACTCCTTTCTCTCTCTATTTCTCTCTCTCCCTCTTACTACATATATATTATATAATAAATATAGATATATATATATATATATAAAGTTATGTTATAACATGTTATCAACACAAAGGTGCTTTCATTCGACAAACATAAAATTTAATTTTTGTCAAAAATGTATTTTTATACTTTGTTATAATAAGTAAATTGGACCTCACACATATATGATATACATTTTAATATAATTTATATATTGTTATAATGGCCGAAACAATATGGGTGATTTGCTCCCCATATAAATATATTTTTTTGGGATAATAAGTGTAGCTTTTCTCGAATTGATTTTTATGGAAGGTTATGCCTCCACGATCATGATTACATGGTAGGATATGCCTCTTGAAATGACAAATGATCATATGGTAGGCTATGCCTCCTCAGATCAATATCTTTAAATGTCCAAAAGACAATTATGAATTATTCCAGAAAAACAATAAATAATAAATTGTCTCAAAGACATTTACAAAACGGTTCATGAAGAACGGTAAAAATAAAAAAATAAATTAATTAAATTTGTCGAGAAGATAAACAATACATTTTAACTTATTATTAATGTCTAATATCTGATTATCTCTTTCTATAATTTGATTAATTCATAATAACCTTAATATTGGCTAAATATCAATTTTGATAAATTTATTTTTAATTATATTTTCTAACGGTTATGAAAGAAAAATAATAATAATACATATATATACCCAACAGCTCTAAACACTATTTCCAACAGTTACATACAAATTTTTCATCTATAAATATACTCATTCTCCTCTCATCTCTTCACTCAAAAAATTTATTCCCAATCACAAAAATGTTTATTTGGATTTTAATTGTTTCTTTGGTTACAATTATTTTTTCAATTTACGAGCTTTTCGTTTTTAAGCACACTCACGAAGAATTTTGTATAACTCTTGGCCTGACTATTTGTGCTTCATATATCCTTGTAATCGCTTGTTTGTTTTATTTTTTTGTATTGTGTCAAATTTTTAATAAAATATTATTATTATGCAGTAATTATGTCAAATTTAGCTAAACACAAAATCACCAACCTTGATATATCGGAAAACAATTATATAAGATGGGCAGTTGCAGCAAAAATGCATCTTAGAGAAAGAAAACTCCTTGATACCATCGATAAGTCGAAAACAACTTCAGATGATCAAAAGGCTAATGTTATGACATTTAAGATTCACCATATCCACGATGGTTTAAAAAATGAATATATAACAAAAGAAGATCTTGCAGATCTTTAGCAATCACTCAAAAATAAATTTGATCACCAAAAATAAGTGATCTTACCAAAAGCTAGTCATGAGTGGTTAAAACTCTGGTTTCAGGATTACAAAAGTGTAAGTGAATATAATTCCGCTTTGTTTGGAATCACTTCCAGGATAATGTTATGTGGAGAGAAATTAAGTGATTATGATATGACCGAAAAAACTTTTCAAACATTTCATCCTGAAATGTAGTCCTGCAACAACATTATCGGGCTAAGGGATGCACGATATATCCAAAATTAATGCAAGTTCTCCTTGTAACAGAATAAAATAATTAACTTGTAATGTTAAACCATCAATATCATCCTACTCGATCAACATCATTCCCATAAGAGAATTTTACGTCATCAAATTATAATAATTATGGACGTGGACGCGGCCGTCAACGAAGAAAATATGGACGTGGACATGGACGTTGACAATGAAGAAAGTACCGTCCTAATGATTTCAACAATGAAATAAATAATAAAAGGTCAAAAGGAAAGGAAGTTGGAAAAAGGCAACATGAGCAAAGTTGTTATTGCTGTGGCATGAAAGGGCATTGGTCGCGTACTTGTCCGTACACCAATGTATTTTGTCAATCTACACCAAGAGTCACAAAAGAAAAAGGAAAAACAAAAGGAAACTAACTTTGTTTATGGCAATGTTGGACATCTTTTTGATAAGGAAGCAAGACCTTCTTTTGACCGTGATGTCGAGCCGCCTTTTGATGGTATAAATAATGATACATATCTTGATGTGGCTGATTTCGTTGTTGATTCTATAAATATCAACGAAAGCCAAAGAGACTAAAATCTTCTTGAAGAAGAAATATGACATAATGTATAAATAGTTATGGTTGCATAATATTTTTTTTTATATCTTGTATTTTGTAAAATAGATTGTGTTATAATATAGAGTTTATTTTTATATTAACGCATTTTTCTGAATATTTTCATATCAGAAAATTTTGAAATTCAAAAATATCGACGGAGATATATATTTGGCAGATAGTGTTACAACACAAATAATTCTTAAAGGTAAAAAATATTTATCTTCCCTTCAAATAAACAATTCCGCTGGAAGCGTGAATACTATATATGGTAATGCAAAAATTATTATAGGCCGCAGAAGATAATACATTATATTCCTCCAAATCATATAGAAATTTTTTGAGCTTCAAAGATATCAGCAGAAATAGATATCACGTAAAGACCATGAATAAAGATAGTATTACATATCTTTGTATTACATTAATTAATTTGGAAAAAAATGGATATTGGAAAAGTTGTATGCTTTATCCTCCGTAATGTATTTCACAAAGATAAATATGATTGAATCATAAGTTACAGTAAACCCGAAGTTTACATATACATTCAAAATATGGCATGAACGTTTAGGGCACCCTGGTTCACTCATGATGTGAAGGATTATGGAAAATACAAATGCCCATTCGCTTAAAAACCAGAAGATTTTTCAAGCAAAAGATTTTTTTTGTAATGATTGTTCCTTTGGAAAACTAATAATTCGGCCATCTCGGGTATTTCTAGAAAGAATACATGGTGATATATGTGGACCTATCCATCCATAATTTGGGCCATTTAGATATTTTATGATATCAATTTATGCATCTAGTGGATGGTCACATGTGTGTCTATTGAGCACACAAAATATGGCTTTCGCAAAATTCATTGCCCAAATCATTAGGTTGAGGGCACAATTTCCTAATCATACGATAAAAAAGGTAAGACTTGATAATGCTGGTGAATTCACTTCAAAATCCTTCAATGATTATTGTATGTCATTGGGAATAGATGTTGAACATCCAGTCCCGCACGATTACAATTTATTACTAGACCATTAATAATGAGAACAAAACTCCCAATTTCAATATGGGGTCATGCAATTTTGCATGCTACGGCACTAATTTAAATAAGACCGAGTGCATATAATGAATACTCCCCATTAGAATTAACATCTGGCCAGAAGCCAGATATATCTCATCTCCGTGTTTTTGGGTGTGCAGTTTATGTCCCCATAATGCCACCACAAAGAACAAAAATGGGACCACAAAATAGATTGAGAATATATATTGGCTATACATAACCACGTATAATTAGGTATCTTTAACCAAAAATTGGTGACATATTTACAGAACGTTTGCCGATTGTCATTTTAATGAAGATGAATTTCCAGCATTAGGGGAGGAATTAAAGAAGCTCCAAGAGACATCACATAGTACACACCGTCGTTGTGGCACCTTGATCCCCCTATGAAACAACATGATTTGGAAGTTCAAAAAATTGTCATTTACAAAATATGGCAAACCAGATACCAGACGCATTCACCGATAGAAAAAGGGTGACAAAATCATATATATCTGCTATGAATGTTCCATCAAGAGTTATGGTTCCGGAAAAACAAAATGATGGCAACATAGCAAATGAGCCTAAGGTTCAGTTGAAAAGGGGGAGACCAATGGAATCAAAAAATAAGAATCCACGAAAGAAAAAAAATTGGGAGAAATACATAATAATGGTCAGAAGAATCAAATCATACAGAGATCGAGTATCTTTGGAATGGAATTTTTGTACATCAATCGAATTATACAAAAGGAATCTTAAAACGCTTTTATATGGATAAAGCAATTTCTTTGAGTACTACAATGGTAAATATATCATTGAATATCGATAAAGATCCATTGTGACCTTGTGAAGATAACGAAGATGTATTAGGTCCTGAAGTACCTTATATGAGCGTAATTGGTGGGCTTATGTATCTTGCAAATTGCACTAGACTAGATATAGCATTTGCTACAAATCTGCTTGCGAGAGACAGTTCATCACCCACACGTAGACATCGGAATGGAATACAACATATATTTTATTATCTCCAGGGAACAAATGACTTGGGATTATTTTATAATAAAAATTCTAGTGTCGATCTTGTTGGTTTTGCAGATGCATGCTTTTTGTCAGACCCACATAAGGCATTATCGCAAACCGGATATGTTTTCACAATAGGAGGCACTACAATTTCTTGGCGTTCCCAAAAGCAGGCTCTAGTTGCTACCTCCTCAAATCATGCTGAAATAATTGCACTTCGCAAAGCATGTTGAGAATGTGTATGGTTCAGATCCATGACATAATACATACAAGAAACAAGCGGAATGGTCATAAATATAGGGCCAACAAAATTGTTTGAAGATAATGCCGCTTGTGTCGCTCAAATCAAAGAAAGTTATATTAAGAGTGATCGAACAAAGCATATCCCCCCCCCCCCCCCACGATTTTTCTCTTACACACGAGAACTTGAGAAGAATTAAGAAGTGGATATTCCATATATACGATCAGTAGACAATGCAGCATATCTGTTTATGATAGCGCTTCCCACTACAACATTCAGAAAACATGTTCATGGAATCAGAATGCGTCAATTACGAAATTTATGATATTCATCTTTTCAGGAGGAAATTATATCACTGCCCTCTTTTTCCCTCATCATGATTTTTTTTATCCCACTTAGTTTTTCCATAAATTTTTAATGAGACAGTGCATAATATAATTAATAATAGGTAATTAAGGGGAAGTATTATAAATATATATTATAGCCTAGGTATGATAATTAACTATTTTGTAAAATATTATATAAGTTTTTCCACCACCATACATCTCTATATACAGAGGTTTATGGTTTCTGTAAAATTCAATTTTTGAGCAAATAAAAACAAGAGTACAAAAAAAGAGAGATCATTATCTCCTCTTCACTTCTCAGGTGCACTCCCATTCTCTCTTTCCCTCTCTCGTTTTTACTACATATATAATATATAATAAATATACATATATATAAAGTTATTTTTAGCAATAACTTTTTGTTTTAGTTGTTCGAAATAATCAGTGAGCTCCAGTACAATGATTCGATATCATCAAGTAGTGTGAATACCCGCGACGAAGTCCGACAAATTGGTGAAGAGATTCTCGGAAAAAGAAAGAAGATCATTTTGGAATCAAATATGCATACAATTTTTTGTTTTCTCTATTTGCCACCTGGTTTTCGAAAGTTATATATTGTCGTTTGCCTAATTTATAATTTTATTAATGTTGTATAATAACGGCATATGAGTAAGTATAAGGCTTTAAATTTCTTGTTGCAACTACGAAGCAACATAAGTATACACGCTTCCTAAATTTTATACACTAATATTCATAAGCTTATGTTTTCGTTATATTTTTATGTATTTAAAATTAAAAATAGAAAATTGAAATTGTATAGAGAACGTACATCCTACTATTTTGATCAAACACTAGTTTTATTAAAGATTTTTTTCCTACAAACAGAATCGTGAGATTTTTTATATCAATTCAAAAAACTTTCCTCAATTTTTTCTACTCCCAAAAACCTATTTCATCTTTTTTATAAATATCTAAATTATCTCGAATCACATAAGAAAAAAATTCATTTGCTAAAGAAAGTTTACATTTATTCGAAACAATAATTTGATCAAGTCACCGTCCAGTTCAACTACTCGTTCTTCTTAACCTTTTTGAAACTGTGCATTTTTTAAAAATGGCAAGTGAATATTTTTTATAAATTCGTATTGATAAGTTCTTCGTCATTTTCAGCCGCATGATTTATATGTCATATATTTATTTTTAGACAATCACTTGTGTTTAGACAACTATTACATCATCCATTTTGCATATAATGTGATCGATTTTCTATAATATGTTCTTCAAGTTAGGCCTTTGATTCTAACACTTTCAAAAATTAGATATAAGCTATGATTATATAATATATTATATAGCTGACTCTATTATTGTTTTGAGTAGATAAGAGCTGTTTATAACCCCCAAAAGAAAAGAAAAAAAGAGAGCTTGTAATATCATTTTCATTGTATTTATGTGCTTTTGAAATGTTGAGAAAAAAGTTTAAGTTCTGACTAGCAAACAACATAAACCACTGAACTGATTCATACTCCATGTGACCGAATCAGTCGTGATATTTTCTCATTAATAAGTCACGAGCGAATTTTAGCGTCACAGCTGAATCTCTTTTTTTTATTTATCTTAAACTGTTTTTATTTTATTTTATTATCAGATTCGTAATCGATTAATAATATTACTATTAAAAATAATTCAATTTTAATCATATGACTATAATAATAAATTAATCAAAAAACAGTTGTTTTGATTCATTTTGACCAGTATAAATTTCTAACTAACGATTTTTTATTATTTTTTTTAATCAAAAATTAATAAAAATAATTTTTTGGACCAATTTATAATTGTAATAATAGTTAAAGTTGAGTTATTTTCTAATTTATCGTTAAAAATGGTCATAATATTTTGATAATATATCGATTGGTCAAAATATTTTAATTATTTAATAATATTTAATTTGTTAAAAGTTATAAATTTTTATTTAGTTATGTTGAATAAAATTTTAATTAATTTTTTTCTCAGAATATAACATATTTTTTCATACCGTGTGACCAACTTGTTATGTGACGATGCTACTTCAATATTAATGCATCAACGCACTCATGTTTTAGACTGCCCATAAATTCAAGTTGATTGGTTTTAAGTTTTAACTGGTAAAAAAAAAATCAAGTAATTTGTTGACAAATTCTTGAACCGGAGTTCGTATATAGCATGATCAGTTCTATATTTTAAATGGTAGTAGATTAATAGGTTTTCTTTTCATCAACATATGAATATTATATTAATAGGTTTAAAATGCATGAATTAAATATGTGTATATATATATATATATATATTGGTTATAATAATTCAAAGTAGAATTAAATTTAGACGAAATATGATAGAGCCAAAGTCTATTTTTCCGACCTACCCATAATTATAAACACTTTTGGCTAATAGCCACTTAATCGAGAAAAGGGATTCGACCAGCCAAAGAGATTTAGGTCTGGAGTAACTTATAAAAAAAATCTTTAAATAACACAATAAATCAAAAAGAGCAACGTTAAACACTTCATTAAATACTGATTAGCATGGCTTTGTGTCTATTAAACATTGAGTGTTGAGCTATTATTCAGTCTAATAGTTAAAATAATACGGTTCAAATAATTAATATAATTCAAATAATAATTTCGACATAAAAACATAAAACCTTATTGTTAAAAAAGTTTCACTAAAAAGAAGGGTAAGTAAATATTGTTAACGTAATAAATAAGCTATAATTAAGTGGGTACAATCCAATATCTTGGAATCCCCAATTTAAGACTATTAATTGCCATTATTTGTCTTTGTATACCGACTAGACCGGTCCAAAAACCATTTCGAACTGTTCTTCATGCCGATTGACATCCGTACTTGCATGCAAATTTTCATTTTTATTTTCATGTTTTTATCTCCACGATATCCAATTATCGATGAATATCCCAAGTACACGACCTAAAAATAATATTCAGGTTATTGATGATTGTAGAGATTATACATTGCTGGTTTTGAACATCTAATCGTTCATGATATTGAAAAAGAAATTGCCACAATTACACCAACTTGATTTTTATCATTACAATATTTGAAAAGCATCACATACCATATTATATATAATTAATTCAAAGCGACTAAAGAAGACACTCGAGACAAAAGCATACATCAAATTTGAACATCATTATTATCAATGAGAGTTCTAAGAGATCGGTTTAATCGACAAAGAAACACTAACCATACCAAACCCCACCGACTAACTTAATTATCCTTGATTATAACGCTAATTATAATTTACTTTAAAAAGAAGAAGCTAAGAGTATTTTATGAATGATACAAAACAAGACGACGATCACAAGAAGAACACAAGTACTTTCGCTTGATTTTGAAACAGAGAGGAACAAAACAGAACATCCATTTTCTTTCGACATCAAGCATTTGCACTTTACCTCCACAATACGGACACGATCCTGGTGCTTGTTGTCTCCCTAACTCTCTCTCTTCCTCATCGCATAAACACACAAAACACATTCTCTCAGATCTGATTCTTCTCTCTCTTTAGCTGGTCAGAAAATTTGGGCTTTTCGGGAACATTCAATTATTTTCTTGAAGTAACTGTTTGTTTTTTTATTCACTGTTTGTAAGAATCTTCTTTGGACACTTATGTTGAAGAGAAAATTTGGCGTAAATCCTTAGAAATCTGAAAGATGGGAGTTATAGTTGGTGTGTGAAAGAGATTTTATAGAGGAAAAGAAAAAACCGGTTTTGCTTTTTGCCGGTTTTGTTACGGGTAGCTAGTCAATTAATTTTACAGTTTCACCCTCTTAGCTATTTGCTGACTTAAATAATATGTCAGATTTGGTTCAAGTATTTTTTAAGTATACTAATTAATTATTCGAGTATAATAAGCTGGTTGGTACGATTTTTTTTGTAAAGCATGCTCCTCTTATAACAACCAATTATATTTATTTACTTTAAATTTTTAGATATAATTTGCGTTTACAAAAACGTGCTCAACAAATCAAAATCTTAATTTATCTTTCTTTTAATATTTTTGATTTAATTGAACGCATACATTAAATCACGAAACCAGAACCAAAAGAAAATTATATATAAAAAAAAAAAGCAAAAGTCCCGGCAGCGACGATAGATATAATTAAGGTTTAATAGTTTTTGTGAAAAGTTATATTTGTTGACTTTTGAATATTTAGAACAAATTAAAATTCACTTTTTCAACAACTAAATTAACAAACGCTTACATATTTGGTATTAGTTAATGGAACATCTCGTGGTCAGATTGTACCCCAAAAGGGATTAGACAAGGTAGCTTACTATTTTCGTTTTTGTTTATTAAATGCACTATAGCCCTAATTCATGTATTGGCTAAGGCAGAAACTTTCCGAACACGTATGGATATTCGTTTACATCATACATAATCAGCTGTACAACAATTTTTATTCGTAGATGGCAATCTATTTGTATGTAAAGCGGAAATATTTGAGGTTACTGTCCTTAAACATTCCTTGTGTTGTCTGTGGAATGAACAGTCAAGTGTTGTATGTGGAATTAAGAGGCAAATGTTATCTACGGAATGAAAAGCCAAGTGTTGTATACGGAATGAAGAAGTAGAGTCAAGAATAAGATGACGTGAACACAAAATGTGAGGTGTACAAGTTATTGGAATGAAGAAGCAGAGTCAATAGCAAACTGACGTGGACAACAGATGCTAAGGTGTACAAGTTATTGACGAATACTTAACTGCCATATTTAGAGTAATGTGAGCTTTCCATAAAAACAGAAAGCTCCCAAATACTGCAAAATCTGTAGAGATTCTAGGTTTAGGATTGAAAGATATAAGTAAGGTGCAGAAGACTCTAGAGCCGCCTAACCTTTTGAGCAGTATCGCGAAAGCGTTTTCTTTTTGAGAGAAAAAATTTTAGCCTCGTGTGTGAGGTTTTTGCAATGTTGTATTCTAGCTTTATGTTGGCTTTCTAAATCCAACAAAGTGAGACTTTTGTAAGAAAAAATCATTTAAATAAAGCTAGTTGAAAACGTTTGATTGGTGTAATTCTGATCGGAAGTTTTGTTTGTAGAATCTATATGATTACAATTGGTATCAGAGCCAATCACCTAACCAAATCAGGTGTGGTCCTGCAAAAGTATCGAGAATAAACAATTGCTCGTGGTTGTCAAAGAACCTTTGATCTTGGATCCAAATAACTATAGGCATTGGAAGGTGCATATGAAACAAATCATCAAAGAAATCGATGAGGAAGCTTGGGGTGCTGTTAAATATGGATGGACAAACTAACTATGAAGAATGGTGATGACTCTGTTTCTAAACTAAGAAAAAGTTGGACATCCAAAGAGAAGACAGAATCTAAGTACAACTCCAAAACACTCTTAGCTATTTTCAACACTCTATCTGCAACTTTCAAACGGATGCAGGGATGTACAATAGCAAAGGAGGTGTGGGACATCCTACATGTTTCGTTTGAAGGAACCTCAAGTGTGAAGCAAACCAGAAATAATTTGTTGGCTAGTTTGTTTGAGTCAATCCGCATGGAAGAACATAAGTCCATACATGCCTTTAGCAGTAGACTAAGCTCTTCTTTGTCTCACAAAACACTGATATTAGGAAAGATGTAAAAGGTTAAGAAACTAGTGAAGAAATTTATGTATTTTCTTCCCTCAAAATTGCATGGACATCGGTATGCTCTCGATGTGACATATGACTCTGATAACATGAGTTTCAACCATGTTATTAGTATGATGCAGGCTCATGAGATTCAACTAGACAATGGTGTTGAATCTCATCATGGTAAAGGAATACATTGGTTGCAGAACAAAAACCCAAACAACAGCTTGTTGATCTCGAAGACAAAGTGGGATTGATTGTCATAAATTATTTCAGGAAGCTAAAGAGAGGTGAGAAAAGAGATAACCAAGTGGGTACTAGACATATACCAGAAAATATCACTAGAGTTAGATAAACAGCGTATGGAATGTCAAGGTTATGGTCATTTCAAGGCAGGGTGTCCAACAGCCAAGAGAAAAATAACGTTCAAATGTTATGAGTGTCAGGGTTATGGTCATACAAAGACAAAATGCATTGGAAACTCATAGAGTAAAGATAAAAGTACTTTTCTGAGCTAGAGTGAAATCGACACAGATGAAGATGAGAACGATGGTTTGAATGGGTACATGGAAAACTTTGGGGTTATGGAAGCAAGTGACGACTACTGAGTGTTGGATGATAAAGATAACCAAGCTTTGTGGTTAATTCACGTCAGACATCTAAAACATACCAGAAGTATGCAGATGAGGATGACCAAAACTTAGATGATGATTTTGGGTTATCACCACAAAATCAACTGTGTATTATGGTGAGAAAACTAGTTTAAATACAAGAGGAGAACAAACAACTCACTATGGAAAACAAGTTTCTGTATGAAAAAACTGTGAGATTGGACAGAGAATTAGATACAAAAGGACCAAGAACTTGGAACTTGAGAGCAAACTTACGGAGCAACTAAGGAATATCAAATATTGTCCAAAGGAACTATAGATCTCAACAAGTAAGGTATGTACACATGATATTTCAATGCTACAAGTACCAAAATAGGCTTCAGAGAATTTTGAAACAACGAATGTACTACAAGGATCATCGTAATAACATGGTCTGTGTTTGAAAATTGGACTTGTACTATCGGTAGCCTTCACAGATAACAGAGGGAAGAGCGAGAGTGGAACAGAATGTTGGAATTTGACGGTGGATGCTCAAGACACATGACATGAAACGAAAGAAATCTTAGCAAGTTTGAAGGTATCTTTAGAGGAAAGGTTACCTTTGGAGGTGCAAAAGTTAAAATTAAAGGAAAAAGAAATACGGGAGGACATAAACAACCGACTCTCAGGGATGTGTACTTTGTTGATGGATTGAAGGTAAATCTTATGAGCATCAGTCAACTGTGTGATCTCGATCTTGAGTTCAAATTCAAAAAAAATGGATACAAAGCTTTGGACGTATAGGGAGTTGTGTTTCTTGAAGGGATGATATATGGCAATGACTGTTATATGTGGATTCCCAATAACAAGTGTCTTTGTGTTGTGAAAGATAATAAAGCAGGACTCTAGCAATAACGATTAGGACACATGAACTATCAGATGATTATGAAGCATGTAAATCAAGAAGTTGTATGAGGATTTTCTAAGATTTAAGGTAAACATGAAACTGTGAATGTGGTATTTGATGAATCATCCTCTCTGTATGTTGAAATCCTTCCCATTTTGGTTTATCATCAAGCAAGGAATCTAGAACTCATATGCCTACCACAGAGAAGCTGGCAAAAGAGAAGATATGAGAAAATTTGTTGATGCAAAGCTTTATAGAAGTATGATTGGAAGTACAAACTTGTGTTATATAGTGGGAGTATTTGCGAGGTATCAAGCGAAACCAAAGAAGTCACATATGTTAGTTGTGAAGCGGGTTATCAAGTATGTTAAAGGAACAATGAATTTGAGTATCTACTTCACCAAGGACACAACCAATAGTCTGGTCGGAATCTGTGATGTTGACTGGACAGGTTCACTAGATGACAGAAAAAGCATAAGTGGAGGATTTTCCTTCATGGGAAACAACTTGATCTCGTGGCTAGGTAAGAAACAAAACAGTGTGTCTTTGTCCTCAACTGAAGTTGAATACATTGTTTTGGGTAGTTGTTGTACACAACTGCTTTGGATAAAGCTGATGGTTGCAGACTATTAAACTCTTTTTGAACATTTACATATACATTGTGATAATCAAATTTCCATAAACATTGCAAAGAACCATGTCTTGCATTCTCAAACTAAGCACATGATGATTATACATCATTTTATTCGAGAAATTGTTAAGGAAAATCTAGTTATTATCGATCATGTGAATACAAAATTTTAACTAGCCAATATTTTCACAAAACCATTGGACTTAATTATTTCACTGAATTGAGAACTTCTATAGGTGTTTGTGAAATCTAATTGTCACATTTGAGTGTGTAAAGTGTGCAAAGGTACATGCCTCAGATTTTGTTGTGCAGCATACTTCAAACGAGTTGATGGTATATTTATGGTTCTGTATACTGCAGAAAATTGTTGCTTATCATGTTGTTATGTGTAGATTGTGTACAAAGGGTTCTGTTAGTGTAAACCAGGAAGTCAAAGAGCTGAGGAGAGTAACTATATCAGTTAATTGTGAAGTCAAGTGATATCTCTGATACATCATTGTGCTGTAATATTGCATAGTGTCTTGTGATATGAACACTAAATTAAGAAGTCAAGTGATATTCATGTTCTATCTACAAGCAATAAGCGTAAGCACAATGTTAAGCAATGATTTTTTCTTTATATGTGTTTTCGATTATGTGTACAAAAAATGCTTATGTTTGTGCGTACACACAACGAGTTGTCTCTCCAAAGAAAATTTCAGCTGCTTGATATCCAGTGACATAAGCATAGTACTATCAAATGCACATGATAAAGGTATGACTGATGAAAGACTAGCCATAGAAGCCAATTTTTTATATAATGTAGACTTGTGACACTATGTAATGATATCTTAAGTAAGTCATGTTTCATTCTCCTTGTTACACATTTTGTTATGTGCATTCCACATATGCATGATTAAATGATAAAATTAAGCGGTTTTTAATTTAGTTAGTGTGTTCACATGTTTTGGTATTGATTTGGGTCACTAACATTGTTTCAAATTTCTGAGTCACATGTGTGGGCTACACGAGTGTGTGATATATATCTTTGTTCTTTTGACTTTTTTTTATCTCAAACAGGTTGCAGAATAGAGCACTTAAGGGTTCTCACCCTCTTCGATTATAATTAATTCTTTTGTCATAGTATGCATGTATGATTTTTAACTCAGTTGTGATATCAAACAAGGAAAGAATACTCCAAGACAAAGTTTGTTGCCTAATCATGGGGGAGCTTAGAATATTAGCTTAGCTATTTTATTCTTTACCTAATCATGTGGGAGTTTATAATATTAGCTTAGCTATTTTATTCCCTTAGCTTTTGAACCATAGTGTGGGTTATTTGGGTAATCATTGAAGGCATTGCGTTTGTGATGAATCATATTTTATCAGCTTGTTCCTTGTGTGTGCCTTTCATGTGTTCAATTTTTAACAGGTGCGTGTCAGGTGTTTGATTATCAAAATGAGCTAAAAAAGTGAAGACTGAAGATGTATTGTCTGTAGAATGAAGAGCCAAGTGTTGTTTGCAGAATGAAGAACCAAGTGTTGTTTGCTAAGTGTTATTTGACAATTGTTGTATGTGGAATGAACAGCCAAGTGTTGTCTACGAAATGAAGAAGCAGAGTCAAGAGCAAGCTAACGTGGACACAAGATGCTGAGGTGTACAAGTTATTGGAATAAAGAAACATAATCAAGAGCAACCTAACATGGACAACTTATGCTCAGGTGTACAAGTTATTAGCAAAAAAATAACTGTCATTTTCAGATATGTGAACTTTCCATAAAAATATAAAGTTGACACATATTGCAGTATCTGTAGAGATTCTAGGTCTAGGATTGATCGATATAAATAAGGTACAAAAGGCTGCAGAGCCGCTTAACCTTTTGAGTAGTATCGTGAGAACATTTTGTTTTTAAGAGAAAAACTCTTAGCCTCGTGTGTGAGGTTTCTGTAAGGTTGTAAGGAAACTCACTTGAATAAAGCTAGTAGAAAATGTTTGATTTGTGTATTTCTGATCAGAAGTGTTGTGTGTAGAATCCATAACAATTACAGCTTGGAAATACATAAAAATGCTTTAGGCCAAATAATTAATTTTCAAAATCCGCTACTATGTTTGGTGCTAAGATAAATGCAAATAAGATATTAAGCATTAGAATTATCCTTGTTATTGATCCTCCCAAGGCATTCGTAAATATCTAGGACTGCCAGATTCTTTTAGTGGATCCAAATCGACCATGTTTGATTTTATTCATGCAAAATGAAATGCTAGAATGAATAGCTAATTTTCCAAACTTCTATTGATAGGAGGTAAGGAAGTGTTACTCAAGGTCGTTGCTATGGTATTCCTAATATATGCCATGTTGAAAAGGACAACGTCAAAATATAACTAGGGCCATGAGAATGCTTGAGTGGAACGTGTGTGTAGGTGGACTTGGTTGAGTCTAAAAGAAGAGATATAAGATCGTGTGTTATATTCATTGGGCGAAATTGATCCAGTTTCCAGTATTTTCTCGTCATGAGATGGTTCTATATATAGTGGTAATTGAAGCTTCAAAAATTGAAAATTCTATTGATTTTAGAAGCCTTCCAAATATAGGGTTTTAATACCGCAAAATATGGAAAGTAAGGAGCTTTCAAGTGTATTTCGGTGATGCTTTAATAAAGGTATTGCAAGGTATATTAACATCGTCTCTAGTATTATTGCCTGACGACTACTATTCTTGATGTTCTAAGCATAAAGGAATAATTTGTTTTCTTCTCAAGTCCAAAAGTCTATGCGGTATCTAAGTATCCAATTTTTTCCTCTATTGGTCTACAAGATGCGGTAAGCATCATGTTTTGAATCTATTTTGTTATCTCGAGAGGTGTTAGGAAAGGTCTAGATTTATGAAAGATGATTGAAGGCAGAGGAGAGGAGATAGTTATGGCTCGAAGATTTTTGTTTATCTACTCCTCAAGATATGGAAAGAAAGAGAACACAAAGAAAATATGGAAACAAAAGAGAATATTATTGTCAATTTATTCGAAAAAGGAAAATGGGAGGTACTTGTATATGAATTCTACCTCTTTGCAAGCGTTTTGATATCCTTGTAATTTTATTACTAACATATTTATGGCCTCTTGATTATTATTCGACTATTTAAACAAAAAATTCTTCTAATTCTTGGTACAGTTGTTTGCTTTTACTATGAAAGCGAGGTCGGTGAGGGAGAACTATTGTGTATTGAATGTCCAATTTAAGAATGTTTCAAATAAACTTATAAAATAGTATTGTGACTAGGCATGTCATAATGAACTAAACGAAAGATTGGAAGAAATTAACATATCAAGAAGAAAAAATTTATGGGAAACAGAATAGTATGAATAGATGGCTTGAAGAAGAAGTTAATAATACTACACTCTTTCATACATAAACCTAATAGAGGAGGACAAAAATAGGGTAGAATGACTCTTCAATAACCAAAGAATTTGGGTTACCAAATTAGAAGAAATAAGGACAAAGCAGACATGTATTCTAAATGATATTTTCATATGATGTTCACAAATCGTATGAGAAGTACCCTTGAAGAGATTGAATGAATAGTCTCAAATGATTTGAATCAGATTTTTTTTTTCAAGACCCACAAAAGAGGAGATTAAACGAGCACTTTTCAAGATAGACCATAAGAAAGCTCTCAGGCTAGATGGGATGATTGCCTTATTTTTTGAGAAGTCTTGAAGCATTAGTAAGAGAATTTTATAAATGTAGTGAACATTTTTATTTAATCAAACGAGTTTGAAAAGGATTTAAATTTGATGAGTAGTTGTTTGATTCCAAAGATGGCTAGACCGACTAGGATATTTGAGTTTAGACTAATTCGTTTATGCAATGTAGGTTACAATATTATTTCAAAGTCAAACAATATTATTTCTCTTTCTATACAAATTGTAGTTAAAGCCAATTTTTCAAAAAAAAAATTGTGATGAGGTTTGTCACCATTGTGGTTCAGGTAGGCAACCGGTTAACCATGTTTTGTTTGAATACTCCCCCCTCCTCCCCCTCTTATACCTAGGAATTCATCTGCAATGGATATAGATTTATCCCATGTTCTCATGATATATTTGGAAAGTTATAAATCATAAGGCTTTCTCGAATACAATATGGATCTAAAAGATATAATAATTTTAGTGGAACCAGAGGCGGAGGCATGGATTCATGCTCAGGAGGGGAAGAATCGAGTAGAGGTCGTACTTTTTTTTCTTAATCAGAAGGAGGAGAATCTATCTAGACCATTTTAACTTCATTGGCTTTCACAGAATTCAAGGCCCTTCTTTGGGCAATGTCGAGTCTTATATTTTTGCATCTTACATTGATCGATTTTGTGACATATAGTGTATATGTGAAGAAGATAGTAGAAGATTCTGATGATTGGCCCACATTTCTGCTTTACCTAAAAAGTTTTCTCAAACATCGTAGCTTATTTAGTGTTTGCTTGTTTTCTTTGATTCCTAAAGCTCTTAATCGCAAAACATTTTTTTTTAGAGTGTTAGAAAATTGTTCATAGATCTATCTTTTACGAATGATGTACCTTTAAAATGATGTACCTTTAAATTGACTTGATAAATAATTATGTTGAATGAGTTAAGTTGAATATATATTTTAATCATTTTACTATAAAATTAAAATTTTAATCATTTTACTATATATGTTTTCTCTATTAAAAGTAACTTCCAACAATATTCTTTTATATTTCAACATACAAAAAATAAATTTCGTCTATCTAGAATTATTCACACTATATCGTGAGATTTAATTTTTATTTTTAAAACACTGATAATATTCAGTTCTGTATCAATAATTTTTTTGTACCTATTTAATTTTTTGAACATATTTAATTTTAAATTATTATATAAAAATAATATGACTTGATCTATACAGAACCAAACCCG
>JAKUCM010005537.1:0-14319 GCA_023374145.1 Lepidium sativum
AAAGAGAGAGAGAACCAAATTTATAGTACCCAACAGGCATCGTAGCATACACAGTATTAATTTCTGGTGAAGAAATTAAACCTGCTCTGATAGATTTATACGCACAACCTTGTGCCCAGAATATTTTCCTAACGCCATTATCAGACTTGTTTTTCCAACACCAGGGCTACCTTCTAATAAAACTGAAATGGTAAAGCAATTCCATATTAAAGCCAAAACGTCAATCATCAGTAACTACCAATACAACAAAGACTAACGAGACATACTTGGTTTTAAAAGCTGCATTGCACGCAATACTCTCAAGACATTCCTGCGGGTGGTTGGTGCTAAGAACTCGAATCCACCAATCTCAGGATTTTCATCACCTGAACAGGTATGTTGTAAATTCCATACAAAATATCATCAAATGTCTATATCCTTTCACAATATAACCATATCCTTTGCAGAAATAGAAAAGGTAAGTATCTCACCTTTACTTATGTAGAACGGATCAGTGCCAAACATGTCTTCATTTTTAACAGTCTTACTCTCTTCAAAAATTTATTTGGTACCTCCCCAGCCGTATTGCTCAATTCTTGAAAGTTCCAAAGAGAGTGTATTGCTAGCAAACGGCTGAACCAGAAAAGTCAGATACTCAGACGGATGCAGACATGATGAAACAATCAAAATAATAACAATTTGAAGATTAAAAGAAAACATTATTGTCTGATAGGAAAACCCTAAAGTTGAAAAGGGAATCCCTAACCCCTACCATTTCAAAGTTTATGGGAGAGATGCTACATATTTTAACATAGTACTTTAAGCAGTTGGCTACATATGTTGAATCGTAGAATAACCAAACTGACAAGAAGTAAAACCAAATTAAAATGTAACCCAGAAGAGAAAACTTGGCGAGTTTGTGTTGTCAAAAATACAAAATAAAGAGAAACATCGTAATATTAAGACTCAAATTACCTTCAGTTGTTGTAATAGGAAAGCGAAGCATTTTTCTCTCAGATCTTTACCATCTCTTCCAGAGAAACCAATTCCTTAGAAAATATAAAAAAGTATTGGTTCCAAAAACAAATTTAATTTTAAGCGATGGCTTAAGATATATAAAAGCACTACCACTCAAACTTTGCTAATGAAGTTACAATACCAATAAAGTAGAATACCCAAACTCAGAAAATCCTACGACAGAAAGTACATAACACAAGTTGTAGATTCAGCTAATAAACATATAGAACACAATCACAATCGAATACCCTACCTCATCAAACTCCACGACTGAAACAAGTACTAACACAAGTTGTAGATATTAGTGTTCTCATCATTAGCATGAGTTGATATGACAAATAATTAAGATAGTCCTATTAAATCTTTTAGATATTTGACTTGAAATCTTTTAAACATGCAGTGTAGTTATATCATTGCATCAGAGATAGACCTGTCAATAATACTTGAAAATGTTGATGACAAAGGCACTTAACAGATAAATCTATTTAAGCAGCCAGAGAATCTGATTATTTTTGAATGGAAACCCAGTCAAAGAGCATCTATTCATAGGGATGTAGGGGATTCATTTTAGCCTAAGCTACAGTTAAACAGCCAGCCTTATACTAATCTTATTAAGATGTTTGTTGACATTAACAAGCTCAAAAGCCAGATTGTTCACTAAAGCATACAATCAGATAAACAGAAGCTCCCCAGTGCAAATAAGAATATGTGAGTACAGGATAAAATTTTAATAACTGTACACAAAATTTAGAAATTTAGAAAATGTGAAAATACCTACCAAGGCTTAAACCATCAAGTAACACAAGGAATGCCCCATGAAGAATAGCATATGCTGGTCCTAAACTCTCATTTATCACGTTGACAAAACCAACCCAAGAGATGAGATCTCTGACAGTAAGCGTTCTCCCAGTCTGCAACCTGTTAAACCACTGCAGCAAAAAATACTACATTGAATCTATTAATGTCCACAACGTATAATACAGTATAAATATTATCATGTAGCATCCACATGATTATAGTTATAATCATAGAGTTCACAACACTAGAGCAGGAAAAGTCTGGTATAGAGACTAGGTTATTAAAATAAAGATAGAACAAGAAGTTAAGCAGGTGAACAATGATGCCACATAATTTTATGAATCACCAAAACGAAATATTACTATTAGGAAACCATAACTAGTGATGCAGCAATCAGATTGTTTTTAAACATCACAAAACCTTGAAATGTGTGATCGTCGTATTATATTGGTAAACAACACTATGGAGACACTATAAAATACTATGCCATTAACGCTTATATGCTAAAAACCTCAAAGCGTGTATTACTTTCAGGATTACAGAATCTAAATAGGAAATAAAATTACAAGAAATAAGAAATGGAAACTACCTCCCAGAACTTGATGATGGGATCCACAATATTAGAGTCCTTTAAATTGGTAAGGCTACAAAACAAGAATATCAGGAATTAGCAACAAGATATCAATTGACAAGTATCCTTTTGAGCATTCCAGGGTGACCACATACCCAGAAAAGGCAATACTTCGGAGCTCCTCAGTATCTGTAATAGGGGGAACCCATATCTCAGTAAAACGGTTACGAAGGGCAGGTGACAATTCCTTCTTTCCATAGTCACCACCAGGGTTCATGGTGGCAAGAACAAAAAAGTTTTTATGAGCTACAACTTCCTCCAAGACGGGGCCACCTTTCTCAGCTAACGACTACAGAGATAAAGTGAATGCAATAACATATGAGTTGAAAATTAAACAGACTGTACAAAGAAAATTAAAACCTGCATGATAAATAACGAGTGGATGATGACGAAAATGAAAGCAGGGTTTCAGTGGCATGATTACGAGGTAATAGTAGTGAATTGGTAACTGTTTACATGGTCTAATCAAAAGCATTCTGTAACAACCCCCCTTCCTTTCATCTTCTTTTCTCTCAAATAAACAAACAAAAATACTCACCAATTTCCTGCCTGGCTCCAGGACACTATTCAGTCTTTCTAATACACTGTCATCAGCCAAAGATATCTCATCCACAAGAATGATATCTCCAGCTCTCATAGCTTCCACAAGGGTCCCATCTTGCCACACAAAAATTGCACGCCACTTCTGATACAGCATGGCCATATTGTTACTTATCTTCTTAAGATCCTCAACATCTTGAGGTGTGACAGCAGCTCCTATTACTGAATCTTTTTTGTACTTCTCCACAATTGCCTCTATAGATTTGACCAACAATTGAGCTTTCCCGATATCAACAGAAATGTCCTGCACATAGCATATTCGAGGAAATTTAGTATCCTTGCTGAGAGAAAGCGGGTAAATGAACAACATCAACAGTGGGTATTGGGACACTAACAATATCTTGGCCAAAAGGCACCATTGCTTGAGAGAGCTCCAACTGTTTGACTTGACTCTCAAATTCCGTGAGTAATTTTGATCTATCTCTCACAGGAAAGAACCCCTAAGAAAGAGGCTGACATTAGAAATCGTAAATGAAAGAAGTAACAATTAAGTTAGATTCCAAAAAATATAAGATGAAAAAGATAAGCCTACACCAAGGAAATCAGATGTTTCTGTATATTGATGACAGTTAAGGATGTGCAACTTTTGCTTCACAACATTGCTTAGTATTTGGCAGATTGCTGTTTTTCCTCCTCCAGTGTCACCAACAAGAAGAATAGGCTCACGCAGTTTATAAGAACGTTCAATGAGAAAAAATAGTCTCCGCATACTTTGTGTCCAGGTGATCGTTCTGTTTTGCCTACACAAATTGAAAATGATATTACCACTAAATTCAGCCCAGACTGAGTCAAAGACAAAACAAGCAAGCTCGGAAAAAAATGATTCAATAATAGAAGAATTAGGAGTGGGAAGAATTTACATGGGATCCAACCTTGGAAACTCCTAGGGTACAAAAGCAAAAAGAACAGAAAACTATTATACATCAGGATAATGTAAGAAGTAGCAAAACTTAGTAATGATGCAGTAATAGCAAAACCTAATAATAATGCAGCAAGTAAAAAGCAGCAGATCAAGAACATGCAATTTACATGAAACACGCAGTTCACTGTATGAGCCAGCTCCCATTCAAGGGATATATAATGTTAAAAGACCTACATATAAACTGATTTCAGGAAACCTAAAATAAACTAGTTCTAAGACGAAAAGACAATTTAGCTTAGATGAATGGCATGCTGTTACAATTATCTGAAAATGGTTTTAAAGAGTGTCAAACTAGATAGCAAAACTTACCGTTTTGTACAAATCATCTTTTGCAAGACTAACCCGGAAATGTCTCTCCAGCACCTCTTGGACAACTACCTTCTCAGTGTCATCACGCAGCCTTTCTGCGAGGATGTAGTACCCTTCTCTGGCTAGTTCTTGATTAGATTTACCCTGATAAGTCCTAAAACGATCTGCCCACCTGAACAAATCTCGTAGAGTTATATATCCATGTTTTCCAGAGAGAGAGAGAGAACTCTGCCTATTGCGCTGAAGGTCTTTCATCACTTCAACCATTTTTGAAGCATGACTGTTTGCAATTCCACACTTGTTAGTAAGAATTTCACTCAGTTCATCTTCTGGAATTTCATCAATATGAATCTCCACAAAGCGATTGCGAAAAGCTCGAGACAGGATTTTGCGTCCACCATATAACATAGGAGGATTCTGAGTAGCAAAGAGCATAAAGTTAGGATGCGCTGAGATTGTTTCACACAGTTCAGGCACAAAAAGCTCCCTATTGTCATCAAGCAGTCTGTTTAGTGCCTCTAAGACATCAGATGGAGCCAAATATAGTTCATCGAGAACAATCCAATGCCCAGCCCTGACAGCCTTCACCAACGCCCCTTCGTGAAATACAAGTTTTCCTGAAGAATCAGTCATATATGAACCTAAATATTCTTGGATATCAGTCTGCTCATGATTATTGATTCGAACAAATTTGTTTCCACTTATTGCTGCAAGATATTTGACAAGGCTTGTTTTTCCACTGGATGTTGGTCCTTGTAAGAGAACTGGGTATCTTTTAATAAAAATGGCATGTGCCAAATGGTTAAGGTGTCCAATAACACTCTTCGTCTTAACATAATTGTCCACAAATTACTGGTCCTCATCACAAAGGTCATCCACAGCATACTCTGTAAATCTGCTTCGGAAAGAGAACGGCAAGTCTCGTTTACCAGCATCTGTGGCTGGATTCATACAAGCAAATAAACGAAAATTAGAATGTCTGGGAAGGCCCATTACATCGCCCCTCTCAGCTAAACAAAGTGATCCTCTAACTCCTTCAAGAACACCAATAAGCCTGCCCAATATCTCCGGTGGGGCCAAGTTCACGTCATCTAGTAAAACCCAATGCCCTTCCCTGAGGGCGGTCACAAATGCACCTTCAACGAAGGTAAAAACCATTCCACCTGAACAAATTTGTTGATGAATCTTCTCCACTTTTTTGGACAGACAAGTCCAGTTTTTAATCTCTTCGGGTGTCTTCCTCTTCCTACAAGATTTAGACCTTTCTTCTCCACTTTTACCTTCAATGTGATAGTCGGTGGTTTTCTTCAACCCACTCAAAAATGTATCCCACTTCTTGGCTCTAAAGGCTTTTTGCAGCCATTTCATGATTTTTGAATCATTCTGCATACCGGAAATGAAAAGGACTCATTATAAAGAAAATTGCTAAATTCATTCCAGAAAATATCTGGTTGGCAATGACTACGGGACGAAATCTACGAATGACTTAGTTTTAAATGTACAGCTACCTTCATCTTCGAGTCTCTTGCCAGTTCATTAAATTCATTACACAGCATTGTGCACAAGCTTTGCATCAATAGGTTTAAAGCCTCCCAATAGATCAACTATATCACTTTGTTGACTCAAATTCTGCAGAGAAGAAAATTAAGAGTTGTACAAAACCGCTATGATAAACGTGTCACTAGAAGAATGTACGACAAACAAACCAAAACTAACCAAAACAGTAAGTTTCTGTCCGATCCAGTGCGCAAGATTTTGAACTAGTGTTGTTTTCCCAGTCCCTGTTTCTCCTACTAAGAGAACTGGCTCTGCTGTCAAAGTTGCTTACTCTTATGTCTTATAAGTAGCTAATATGTTTAAGTGAATGTTGTGTGTAGGTGTTTGTGAGAATAGATCAAGGAAGACAAGAGGTTTACGAGTTCCCAAGGAAAGGAATTCCTTGGTACATCTCGGTGAGTATAACCTCACAGATTTGGCTTCACTATAACCTCAAGAACAATTACAAGTATTGAGAAGCCACAAGAAAGAACACTCAAGATCCAAGCTTTACACTCTCTCGGCTCTCTCTCTATCACTCAAGGTTGTATTCTCACCCACTTCTCATGCTCTCATATCTCGGATATATAAGCCAAAAAACACCATCTCATCACCTCCCTTTCCTAACAAAGAAACCTCTTTTGTTCAGCCTTGACCCAAATTTGTATATCCTTGGTGATTGCTTCAGTCCTTTCACGGCTACTCGAACTCTTAGAGAATCTTGAACCTACTTGAACCATGTGTTTCAACTTAATGAGACATGATGGTGTGGTATCTCTATGAGCTTATAACCTGGACTTATTGGAGACCCATTTCCCTGGCTGTCTCGAGAACTAATCTTCCGCACAAGCCTTTGGTGAAGGGGTCTGCAACATTCTTAGCTGACCTGACATATTCCAGTGAAAGAATTCCGGCTTCAAGTAGCCCCCTTATCACCTTATGTCGCAGTCTTATGTGTCTCTTCTTTCCATTATACAACTTGTTCATGGCTATTGCCAAAGCTGCTTGTGAGTCACACCTTAATGACACAGAAGAGCACCTAGTGTCATGTATAGGAAGAAATGACATCACATTCCTTAACCAGTCGGCTTCTTGGCCAGCTAGCTCCATGGCAATCAGTTCTGATTCCATGGTTGAGCGTGCTATGCAAGTCTGCTTACTGGATTTCCATGACACTGCTCCTCCTGTCATAATGAACACATATCCACTTGTAGAATTTATTTCATCGTGATCGGTTACCCAATTAGCATCGCAGTAGCCTTCTAGGCTGCACGATGACCCTCTATATTTTAGACTCCAGTTGATGGTTCCTCTTAGATACCTCAACAGTCTATACATGGCCTTCCAATGATCATGACTTGGGCAGTGGGTGTATCTGCTGAGCCTGCTTACAGTGTAGGCAATGTCTGGTCTTGTACAATTCATAAGGTACATGACACTACCTAGTACCTTAGCGTATTCACTTTGATTAACACCATTCCCTTGATTTTTACAGAAGTGAACAGATGAATCATAGGGTGTTCTGGCAGGTTTCTCATTCCAGTACCCGAATCTAACTAGCAGTTTTTCTATGTAGTGTGACTGACTCAGTGCAAAGCCATCAGTTAGTTTGCATACCTTGATTCCGAGTATGACATCTACTTCTTGAAGGTCTTTCATTGCAAATCTTGAGCTCAACATGTTCTTTGTGTCATTCACCACTTCAAGGTTTGTACCTAAAATTAACATGTTGTCAACATAGAGACATATAATAATGTATTCTTTCTCAATTTTCTTACTAAAGATACATGTGTCCCTAGAGTTAGATTTAAAATCATTGTCCATCAATGTAGAGCTAAATTTCTCAAATCACTGCTTAGGGGCTTGCTTAAGGCCGTATAATGACTTCTTCAATCTACAAACTTTATTCTCTAGACCCTCTATAACCAACCCTTCCAGTTGATGCATGTATATCTCTTCATTTAAATCATCATTTAAAAATGTTGTTTTAACATCCATTTGGTGGACTATAAGCTTGTGAGAGGCAGCTACAGCAAATAACAACCTAATAGATGCTATCTTAGATACAGGAGAATAAGTGTCAAAGTAGTCAACTCCCTGTTTTTGAGAGTATCCCTGAGCCACCAGTCTGGCCTTGAATTTATCAACAGATCCGTCTGACTTCAACTTCCTTTTAAGAATCCACTTGCACTTCATGGCCCTGCATCCACTTGGTAAGTCTACAAGTTCCTATGTATGGTTAGATATGATAGATTCATATTCACTATTTAGAGCTTCTTTCCAAAACATAACATCCAGTGATTTCATAACAGCAGAATATGATTTAGGATCTTCTTCTATTAAGAATGTGTACACAAACTCCTCACTTAATTCTTCATGTTCTGCAAGAAAAGTAGTAATGAAATCTGGTCCAAATGTTGCTTCTGTTCGGTTGTGTTTGCTCATCCTAGGCTCTGAGATGTCTGACTCCACTTCGGTTATACTCCTTTTTCCAGATTCATCATAAGGAGAAAGACACACAGACTTTTTGAATGGAAATAAATGTTCGAAGAATTCTACATCTCTGGATTCAATAACATGTCCTAGAGAGTGTGTCTTATTGTCAAATACTAAATATCTATAGGCGGCACTGTTTTGAGCATACCCTATAAAGACAGTATATATTGTCTTTGAACCTATGTTATTTCTTTTGAAGTTTGGAAGTCCTACGTTTGCCAAACACCCCCACATTCTAAGATACTTCACACTGGGAGGGTGTCCCTTCCAGAGTTCATAGGGTGTTGCAGGCATACCTTTATGGGGAACTCTATTAAGTATGTAGCAGGCTGAAAGTACTGCTTCCCCCCATAATTGTCCACTGAGACCAGAGCCTATAAGCATCGAGTTCATCATGTTCTTCAACGTTCTATTCTTCCTCTCAGCAATCCCATTTTGCTGAGGGGTATATGGAGCTGACAGTTCATGTATGATTCCCTCATTGAGACAGAACGTGTTGAACCTATCAGAAGTATACTCACCTCCACGATCTGATCTCAACCTCTTAATCTTCTTGTCAAGTTGCTTCTCAACTTCTGTTTTATACTGAACAAACACGTTAAATGCCTCATCTTTTGTTTTTAACAAATACACATATGCATACTTTGAAAAATCATCTATGAAAGTAATATAGTAGGATTTTCCACCTCTACTTGTTTGATTTTTAAAGTCTGCAATGTCTGTATGCACTAACTCAAGAAGGTTTGATGATCTTAAGACAGGATTGCTAAAGGGTTTTCTACTATGTTTGGCTTCAACACAGGTTACACACTTAGTTAAGTTCAAATCAGTTTTGACATCTATTAAACAAGAATCATCAAGCCTCATCATAGATTTTTTGTTGAGATGACCTAGCCTTCCATGCCAGAGAGCAAAGTCACACGACAAATAAGCAAACTGATCAACTTTATTCATGTTCTCGGTTTCAATTACAAATAGATTGTTAATACAGATGCTTTCCCTACATACTCTCCATTCCTAGTCAGTATCATCTTTCCAGCATCTATTGTTTGCTTAATTCCAGCTAACATTAACAGTCCACTAGAGATCAAATTTCTACGCATGTTTGGTACTAAGAGTACCTTTGTCAGAGTTAAGGTTTTACCAGAAGACAAACTTAAATCTACTTCACATATACCAGTTACCTTTATCGCATTTGCATCTCCAAAGAACACGTTATCGCAGCTAGATTCATCAAGATTCTTGAAGAATGCTCTTTGACTGCAGATATGTCTGGTTGCACCTGAATCAATGATCCACTCTGTCTTGTCCGTTGTGGCATTTACCTCAGTTATTGTGGCAATAATTGTTTCTGCAACACGAGCCTTAGCTTCAAGTTTATCAGTCCTTGTCTTGATCGGAAGCTTGCAGTCTTGCTTCTTATGGCCTTCTTGATTGCAGTTCGAGCACTTTATTTTCCTTTTAAACTCCATCAAATGATTTGGACCATTTTTCTTCTGTTTCTTGCTATTGGGTTTCTTCTTGTAATTCCCTTTACCAGAGTGTCCTTCAACCAAATTTGCATTGCCATTCGGATAACTGGTTTTAAATGATTTACCTTGAAACAGTCGATTGGCATCCTCAATCATGATATCGGAGATTAGTTCATCGAGACTCATTTTTTTCTTCTCATGTTTCAGTTTTGATCTGTAATCGTTCCAAGATTTTGGCAATTTGTCGATGAGAACCATTGCAGCTAGATTGTCATCGATCATCATTCCTTCAGCTTGAATCTTGGAGATTATTGCTTCATAATCGTGCAGTTGATCGAGGATAGGAAGATCATCTTTCATGAAGAACGATGTCCATTGCGAGGTCACATATTGTTTCTTACCTTCGTCTTCTACACCGTACTTCTTCTTCAAGCTTTCCTAGATTTCCTTTGCTGATTCGAAATTTACATAAATGTCAAATAGCCTCTCCGACAGATGACGGAGAATATGACCTCTGCAGCTTCGATTGTTCTCCGGGAATTTCACTTCTTTTTCCCCTTTGCAGTTTTTGATTCGGTAGAATCATCAGTCCTGATTTCGGCTAATGCCTTGGATTCTTCTTCTCCATTCAGTACATAATCGATACATAATCGATCCTTCTGACCATCTTCGATAATTCATCCCCGTCAGTGGCTGAAGCTTAGACAGATCCGGAACAGCACCAAATCTCACCATCGTTTGTGTAACTTGGCGAGAAGATGAAATGTTCTTTTAAGATTGTTGGTTCCAGAGAGAGATTAAAGAAGATACAAACTTGGAGCTTTGAATCATTTCTTGGGTTGAGACGAAGCTTTGATAGTGGATTGTTGAGATCAGTTAATGGAGTCGAAGATGAGTTCTTCTGAACTTAAAAGAACATTTCCCACCACTCATTCTTTGTGAGAAAACCAGTTCAATCAAGAGTATCCTCCATCGATGTCTAAGATCATTCAAGAGAAAGTCTATTTAAAGTCAAGAGTTCTTCAGTAAATCAAGAATGAAAATCTTTTGCTTCTTCTTCAGTCACTCTGAACTCGAAGTCTCCGCCTTTTTATATCATTACTTGGTTTAGTTTGTTTCCGATATCTCTTAACCGAGGTATTAATCTTGGTTTAATTTTGAAACAAATGAACCGAGTGTTGAACCATTGGTCTAATGTATTAAGTTTACATGTTTAGTTTTGATGAAAAATTTGTAAACAAATTACAATTGTCCAACAGTTTTGAATAGTGCAACCTCAAATTTGAGATTTCACTATTGAACCTTTTAAAACTATTGGATATTTATGATTTAGTCATTTGATTTATACATAATTTTAATTTTACTATTAAATTTTGTTTTATATCAAATAAACCAACTAATATAAAATTAAAGTTTTTAATCTAGAATAAATATTACATAACATCAAATAAGACATTTTACAAAGAAAAAATATATAATTTTTAATACAAATTACAAGATGAAAGACAAATTACAAATTTTAAGACAAATTACAAAATAAAAGACAAATTACATAAATACAAATATTATAGGTTGTTCCACAATACTAGTACTCGGGTAAATCTGATCCGGAACCTCCAATATCACCATAATATTGTCCATAAAATTTTGGAGTAATAGGAGGTTCTTGTTGTGGTAGTTTTTTATTTCTTTTTTGTATTATTCTTGTTTTCTCAGATAGTGAAAACTCAAACGTAATAACATCATCAATATTGTTTAAATTTGTTAGCAATATATTCTTTTCCATCTCACGTTCTTTCAAGACTAATTTTTTGCTTGGTTTTGCATACGTAAATTCTACAACTCATAAGTCTTCGCAATCTAAAAATTTAAAACAGAGAAGCTCATTTATCCCTTCGAAACGGATTAGTCGATCATATATGAGAGCATTACGGAAGTTTTGATATTTAATATTAATATTATTTGTGTAATATATGTTTTATTATTATATATGTAATTTAAAATTATTATGCAACTTTATATTTTCATGTAATATTGTGTGTAATGTTTAATTGTATGTTTTATGTATAATTATGAAGTTTTATTATCCTTTTAAACTATTATTATTGTTATGGACTATAATGCAAATTACCAATAGTTTTAAGGTTTCTTTTGAAAATCATTGTTGGAGTTCACTCACCTCAAAACCTCATTTTGAGGTTTCACCACCCTCAAAATGAGGATCCTTGTTGGAGATGCCGTAAGGCCTTAGTTTTAGAATGATCTATTTATTTACATTTTGAATGTAAGGTTGATTGGCAACTAAATAAATTTTGACTTTTGGTTAGAACCATATTTCTCTCTTGTTTGTAAGAAGACTGTTTTTAAAATGATCCACACGATTTTAGAAATCATCTCACCCTTTTTGCTCGGTTGAAGAATACATTGCGAATTTGCTACAACAGCAATGGCTTCTCTAGATATCGTCATCACTGAAAGGGATCAGCTTTATACTAAAAAGATTAGAGATAAAACGAGGGTCCTGCTTAAAGTGCTTAAAGTAAAGTCTTTGACCATCCCTTGGAAACCATATCTCAGTTGTTAAGATTACCACGTTACTAGGACAAACGATACAGAATATCCAATTTCTCTTGGGTTCATACCATAAGCCAAGAGAAGAATGTAAATGAAAACATAATCATTACTTGGTACTAAACTCTTTTCTTTATTGTTGAAGTGCTGCTAGTTGAAATTATTTTTCTTACTCATATAAACCAAGTGGTCGGGATTAACTGAGATTAGTACTTTGTACTTGAAGACTGCAATTAATTTTGATGCTGAAGATGAGCTCTTTGTTCTCACGTAAAGTTAATGTTGTAGCCTGGATAGTTATAGAAATCAAATCGTTGAAGAATACCCAAAATTGAAGTCTCTTCCGTGGAGATTAGGGAACTCGGTTCCAAATTTAATCGAGAAGGAGAGTCGAGGAAAAAGCTTTCTTAATTCAATAATCAATAATGTGTCATGTTTAGAAACAGAGATTGACTAAAATAATAAGATCATATCTCAATTTATTCGCAAATTTTAAAGACGGTGAAACAAACTTATGAAAAAGTAATAAGAAAATAATAACTTAAATAAAACAAAATAAAACGAATGATGCGCTGCATTAAATCTCCGGAGGCAAGAGAAATTTGTCCCTGACTGGTATGGAGTCGATGGACACAAATGGACGAATGTGCTTGATATTGAAAACGTAGTGTTTTCAAATGAGGTGGAAGCTCAACTCGATACGCATTCAGATTGATTCTTGCTAACACTTTGACTGGGCCGATTTTCTTTGCCTTGAGCTTGTTGAATTCACTAGAAGGAATACGTTCTTTTGACCGCACAACCAAAACCAACTCACCAGGCTCGAAGATTACTTCATGACGATGTTATCCGCTTATGTCTTGTACTTCATCGAAGAAGTTTCCAAGTTACTAATAGCTTTAATGTGAGTAGTCTGTAAAGAATCAACAAAATCAATTGCTTCACCATGATGTCAAGTCTTATCAGGTAAGGTCGATAAATCAAGTGGACCGCAAGGAACAATGTCGTAGACCACCTTGAAAGGACTGAAACCCAAATTGCAATTGGACGTATGATTATATGCAAACTGTGCTATCGGCAACACCGTTTCCCAAGACTTAATGTTGTCGCCGACCAAACACCTTAACATATTTCCGAGTGAACGATTAGTAACTTTCGTTTGACCATCCGTTTGAGGGTGATAACCAGTACTCATATCTAGACTAGTCCCCAATAACTTCCATAAAGAACGCCCAAAGTGACTAAGAAAATAAGTATCTCTGTCGGATACTATCGAGTTCTGAAGACCATGTAAGCGATAGATATCCTTAAATAATATATGTTCAACAGAACAACATCAGTAGTCTTCTTAAACGTGACAAAGTGTGCCATTTTAGAGAAGCGATCAACAACCACAAAATAGAATCATTCTCACATTTTGTTCGAGGTAAACCCATAACAAAATCTATGCTAATATACGACCATGAATGAGTAAGCACGAGAGCAGGCAAATAAAGACGCACATTAGATGATAAACCCTTTGCCAGATGACAAGCTTGACAACGCTCAACAAAACGAGTAACATCTCGTCGTAAAGAAGGCCAAAAATAAGATGTTGTTACGAGTTGAGGTGTCCGATCTCCACTAACATGACCCTCATTGTGAAGCTCGGGGATGATGTGTTGAAGTAAGCTGAAATCTGGTAAACAAATTTGATTACCTTTGAAAAGAAAATCATCAATGTGAGTAAAATATGATTGCAAGCCAAGCTTAATATCACGAAGTATTAGAGCAAAAAAAAATTGTCTTGTAAAGGTCCGCAAATGAAGCAAAACCGGGGATAGTCGCGTGCATCGTTGTCACAAGACTATGACGTCGACTAAGTGCATTCGTCACTTTATTAAGTTAATATGACTAATGCTTAATGTTGAACGTGAACTATTGTAAGTACACAATCTAAGTGGCATGACGAGAATAAATTTTAACTTGACTGTCGAGATGTTTCAATG
>JAKUCM010005538.1:0-22040 GCA_023374145.1 Lepidium sativum
GAGAGAGAGAGAGAGACTAACTCATCTTATGGCTGGCACAATATCTTGTCGGCGCGACCTTTGGTTAAAAAGGAGCGATCAGAGAATTAGGAGATGGTAAGAATACGAGGGTGTGGGTGGACCCGTGGATACCGGACACAGTCTCCCGGCCAGCGAGACAAATATCAGTTACTATGTGCACTGACCTAACGGTGGACCAATTTATAGATCACCCAATCATGTTCTTGGAAGGAGGTATTGGTACGACAATACTTTGATCCTATTGATGTCCAATACATACTCGGAATCCCTATTCCATGACGTCAATGTCCTAATTACTAGGGCTGGATTTTTACCAAGACAGGACGATATACCGTTAAGTCAGGGTATCTGGTTGAGACGACTTTCTTGAATTTCTAGGACAGTTTTCAAGGTCCAACATTTTTGGCTTTTTACGAGAAGATTTGGAAGATTAGAGCTCCCAGTAAAATACGCCATTTTATGTGGCAAATTTTGTCAGGAAGCGTCGCCGTAAATCAGAATCTTAATCATCCAGTGATTTGTTGTAATGTGGAGTGTCTGAAGTGTGGAATCGAACTTCAAACCATTAATCATGTTATTTTTCAATGTCCTATGGCGTTTCAGACGTGGGCCCTCTCGGATATACCGTAACCAGTAGATATTTTTTCAAGAGACTCAATCTGGTACAACTTGGATTACTTATTTTGGCGGATGTCGGTAATCATCTATACTTTCCTTAGATGATCTAGATATTTGGAAGGCCAGGAACGAATTTTGTTTCTCAAATATCATCACCGACCCTCGCATTATTATTACTAGGTCGATGGCAGAATGGAGAGAATGGTCACAGATCCGATCTCGACCTATGGTCCAACGACCTCGGTTATCGGGCTCTATCGGGACACAGAAATCCTCATGGAGTTTCCCTTCTACAACCTACTCAGGGTTCACAGGCTACAAATGTTTCGTGGACGCTTCCTGAAAGATGACGGACCAATTAACAGGTTAGGGTGGTTCAGCTTTCCAGATTCGGTGGAGGGATGTTGTTCTTGTGCTCGTTGTGTGAATCGTAGCTTATCAGCACTACACGCAGAGGTCGAAGCTGTTCTATGGGCCATGGAATCACTAGTGGTTGTTCAGGTGTTGGAGATAGAGATGTCGACGGATTGTGAGGCAGTGGTGCAGATTTTTGCTAATCCGGGGAATGGCCAGCTTTTTCTTCCTTACCAGGAAGACTTTGCACGGTTACGCAATCTTTTCTCTTTCTTATTGCTTTCGACTATTCCACGTAATCTCAACTATAGATCTGATAATCTCGCTAGATTTATACGTGAGACAGACTATAGTTGATTGTATTGAATATGTTTTGTGCAATTTGCACTTTCTAATAATATTGTTGTTAACAAAAAAACAATATAAATTAGAAAATATATAAAGCCAAACGCAAGTTTATTCTCTACATACGTCAACACGTCAATATGACAAGTTTTTGTTAAAAATTGGTTGATAATTTCCGCAGTTATGTGCCATCAATTTTGTGTTCAACTTTTCATTGTTGAGTTACTTGAATATCTTAAATACTCACTGATAATTCATCACGATTTCATTTACCTGAATATAAACTTTTAAATCCATATTATCACGGAAATTTTATACACTATAAATTTCTAAATGGTCCAAATATTCCAATACTTATTATATAGAATTATTAATTATGAGAAATATTGAGTAAGTTAATAAAATAATATATGACCAACTACAACACGGCATGTCTCATTTCGAATTAGTTATAAGCTCATGACCTAAACTTATTTTATGTAAATACTGCAATTTGGTCGACTAAACTATAGGTAAAAATACATATATTGTAGATAATAAAAAATTTTCCAAAGCTGTCTCTTTTCAATAGAAAACAAATCTCTTGGCTTAGGCTAACTACTAATTAGATTGGTCTGTGTTAAACTATGAAAGACGGTAAGCGGTCTTCATAACGGTAAATTAGACGTTGAGCTATTTTTCTAATTATGAAAGACAGAATATTTTCTTCTCTCTCTTGGAATTTAAGCAAAGATTTGGGTCTTATTTCTTTTTTTTTTTTTACTTATAATTTCCAAAATGAAATTTACTAATAACATAACGTGAGGGTGTTTAGGCTATATATCGCCCAACTTGGGAAATTATACGATGACTATGTTTACTTAGTACCCACATAAGGATCTTTACTGACTGTGTAGATTGACTCTTAGTTCATATTTATTAGACTAAAATTATTAAAATTTCCGATGTGCGATACCAATCTAATTTTTACAGCATCGGAGCACTTCTTGTAAATCAAAATATAATTGAAAATGTTTCTTGTATTAATCCATCTCCAAATTAATTAAACATATATGTTGATGCTTGATACTGAGATAATAGCTTGCCACAATCAAAACGTCTGAATCTACTTCAAATATATTCAAACCCCTACTGAGAGCCAATTGTATACGTACTTATGAGAGGTCCATTATGAAGAAAGTTTGAAAATGTTTATTAATTAGTCATGAAAATTAAAGTATTAATACTATTGTATCACAAGTAATTCTAGAGCTGAATAGAAGAATAACATAAAATATAGGGATTAAAATTTGAGACAATACATAGAACCAGAAACTACAAAAGTAGAGTTTTTAAATAGACATCATTATTCTCGACATTGTAAACATAGCAACAGCGAAGAAGCAAAAGAACAGAGTTCATAACTGAAAATAATATAAACTGTTTAAAGAACACAGTACTCTAATAGTATGTTAAAAACTATTGCTTTTTATTAAGCTTTTATAGGACAAAAGAATAAAAGAAAACAAAAAAAAAATAAACACTGTAACTTACTACTTGTATACCCTAGTCATGATTATTACAAATTATACACACCTCTTTATTTTCCTAAACTTCAAAAAAAAAACCGCTGATTCTTTATCTAAAAGTTGCGACTCTTACACTCGCTTATTAATAAAACGTATGTATTTATTTATATAATTATATAAAATATATACCGAACTCAATTATCATTGATTTGAGTAATTGCAATATTCTTCATTGATTCGGGGAATTGCAATGCTCCAAATTTCCCCTTTATTTTAACACCATGATTTTCTTCTTCCTCGAATTCAATTTCTTCGTTAACTCTTTCCACTGTCTTGACAATCACCTTGACAAAATCAGCTTCACAACTGCCAAAAATAATGTTTGTATTTATATATCAAACAAATTTCATATATATTAGGATGAACATTTCCGATATGAAACTTTATATATACCTCTTGTCTTCTAAATACAGACCTAACTTGTTGGAGATGCATTCTAAAGCTTCTCTCCATTCTTGGATCGGATCTTTTAGATCAGAAATTTCCAATAGCCTCCAGAATTTTCTGCCAAACTCACTCTCACATGTAGGCTTTTTAACATGGCTTGGGTTCACCTGATAAAATATTGGAATAACATGGAGCTTTCCTTCATCTGCACGTTTCTTCATTTTCACTAATTCATTCATGCACCACTTAGATTCTGGATACCTATATAATTAAAATATTAATGATTATGATTCTTGGATTCATTGATAGATAATTTGACTAGTGAGAGTCTTAACCTGGTAGAGAAAATGGCAAGAGCTATCCTCGACTCTTCGATCTTTACAAAGAGGTTTTTGAGATCTTTGCCTGCTATCATATCATCGTCGACAAAGAACTTGATCCCCTTATTCTTAAAGGCGTTACTAAGGTGGCTGATGAAATTGTGACGCACTTGGTCTCCTCGAAAATTGAGGAACACTTGATGGTTCTTGGGTTGATCAGAAATGGTAGTTCTCTTTACTTTCTTACTTCTCTTTCTAAGATAACCAAAGAAAAACATAAAGCCTAAGATCAAGCAATTTCGAGAGACGATGATTGTGATCAGATATGAAAGTAGGAAGGACTGATATGCTGCCAATATACTGCAAATGCAGCATATAAAACTTAGAAGAATATTCGGCATCATGTAACGCCGGCTTGATTTGATTGCAAGAGCAGTCGCCATATTTCTGATGTGTAGGCACGAGAGCTAGGTCTTGCGGTTTTGTTATCTAAATATGAAAATAATTTTAGGGTTCTTGGGAAGAAGATGATGTTTCGTTTGTAAGAATGTGAAATGGAGTGTTGGCGGTGATGGCTGCAACAAGCATTTAATTTATAGGACAACAAAAACAAAAAGTTATTGGAGAACATGAAGAAAGTCTATAACTTCAAAAGGACTCCATTTTGAAAATCTGAAATTTTTTTGAAGTCCATAACTTCTATCATTTTCTTCAAAATGAAGTTATTTTCAAGTTATACATTTCCTTCATGTTCTCCTAAAACTTTCTTCAAATGACTTAAGACATATTTTTGAAGTCTATAATTTTCTTCTTGTTCTTCAAAATGAAGTCTTTTTGGGGTTTGATTTTTTCTTTACAAACTTGACAAAAAAATCAAACCCAAAAAATCCTTTAAGAAATGAAGAAGGAAATAAATCTGTCAAGAGAAAGAAAGAAAGAAAGAAAGAGTTCTTAAGAAAAAGAATCAAATCCAAAAAATCTTTTTAGAATGTGTCAAGTCCTTTATGAAGATGGTAAGAGAGCTCTGGAATGAGAGAAGAAGCACCAAAGTTTACATATCTCTCTTTCCTTCAATTTTGCCTTCTTCTTTCCCAAGAACCATTTCATATGTAGATGATTTTGATTAGAGTACTGAAACTTCTGCTCATTTGATCAAGTAAAAGAACTCAGTTTTCTCGAACCCAAACCAATCTGGTACTAATCCTTTTATTTTTTCCAACGAAATTTTTATGTGTATACTTCTTGTTTATAATTCGTTCATATCAATTCATATTTACAGTCTAGATTTGAAAGTCTTCCTAAATACTGAAAAACCAAACCAATATATAGTACCCTAAATTCTTATTTATTAGAACAAATACTTTCCGATCTAATTCTCAGAGTACTTATTAAAGCTTCATGAATCATTTCAAACCCTGATTCGTAATTCATCGATATTGTTGTTACAATTACGGTATGCAATTTTGTACTCACGTAGAAATAATACCAATGATTCAGCAAACACTATACAATTATTCTCAGAATTATTAATAAGAAAAAAGGGAGTACAATTTAGTCCTTATTTTTTTCAGTTTTTCAATCGAGCAACCTGAATATATATTTGAATTTTCACTAAACTCTAAATTTCACTGTTTCCTGACAAACAAAAGTTATAAGTTGGAGTAAGCGCCATACGTCAAAAAACAATTGACTAGTTATTTAACTAAATAAATGGTCCAAAATACAATTAATGATTTTTTGACCAAATTAAATGAACATTTCAGGTCAACAATTGGTCAAAAATATCCTACCAAAAGCAAGGTCAATGATTTATACTACCACTTATCCATCAATTTATAACCGTTTAAATTAATCAAAAACTGGTGAACGTTGTGAATAAGTGTAAATTATACCTATTCCAATAAAATATTATATATATATACGAAGGATAAAGTTTAATCCTAATTAGTACTAACGGACTCTCTCACTTTGGGCCGTATCAACTAAAACTGGAGAGTCCAAAGCTGTCTTTCAATACATGTTTGTATTCAAAGATTCAGAATCTATATCCACTATATACAATTACAAAAAAAAATTAGCGTTAAACTTTGAAGCTTTTTTTTTAATACGTACAACTATATAATTAGGGATTTAACTGAATGTGTCTACTTCGTTTTTTCATGAACATAATTGGTCGGACCAATTTGGTCCTAAAGCTTTTGGATCTGTTTTTTCTTTTCTTTTCTTTTCTTGTAACCATCTTTTTGAATCATAATCATTATGAACTTTTTAAGATTCTAAACCATTATTCCGTGTAAGATTGGGTCATTTTTCACATCGAAACATTTTTTATAACTTCCACATCTAACCATTTCTTTAAGTTTATCAGTTTACTGAAACTGGATTTTATTTTTTAATTTAAATAAAACCAAAGTCTAGTTGATAACAAATTTTTTTACGTAATGAGAAAGAAATTTAAAGATTGGAGTCAGAGATTAAATACAATACATAGACCTAGTTATTTTTGAAAATCTATTTGACTTTATAAAATCTGAAAGACTATATACAGATTAAAATTATAATATTGTAATCAGAACTTTAATTATGAACAATCTTCCACTTTTCTTTTTGGACTGAAAGTGAATTTGTTTCCATGCCCCCCACTCTCCCTCTTTCTCTCAATCTCAGTAAGAAGAAAATTAAATTTTTTTTTTTTATTAACTATGATTCCATTTACACATATTTTTAACCCATACTGGGTAAAATAGTCGAACTCTTTATATGCTTGAGCTTGACATTAAGTAGGGTCCTCTACCATCATGCTAGGTAGCTCTACGAAAATTAAATATGACTATAATATATGTATAAAGAATATAAAGCAATGTGGGAAAAAGTTTTTGGAAAAAAAATAAAGTAATGCAGGAATGTAATATATTTATATAAACAAGGGTATAAATTATAATCAAACTCTCTTATCAAATAAGACATCTTTTGTAAGAGATCATTTTTTCATTTTGTAGACTGAGAGGATCCGAGCACATGGGCATAATAAATTATTATAGCTTTAGCTTTAAATCAAATAAAAATGCGACGTTTCTTCCAAAACTTTGTATTGTTTTTTATGTCTCGTAATTATATTTCACATTTTTTATCAAGAAAGAGAAGAAAAAAAATTGAGACTTTGGAATCGGTGCTTTCTCTTCTCTCCTTGTCTTATCGATGGTTTTTTATGGATAAAACGACAGCTTTCGATTCCATAAGAGAATGATTTTATGATTTTTTTTTGTCTTTTTTATAATAATATACAGCCCATTTTGTAACTTCTTTCCAGTTCAAGGATATCAACTGGTTCTATAGCTAAAAAGTATATTTGTGTGGATTAATTGTCTTTGGATCTTGGAACAGGATCACTGGACTTAAGGAAATAATGCGTACGAAAAATATATGGACTCAGTAATTGATCTTGACACAAATATAATCAACTGAGATTGTTGTTTTTTTTTCATTTATAACTCAGGTGATGTAGGTTAACGGAGGTTCAGACTAATTTTGGTGCCACGAAAACTGTATGAAATATGAATACTCCTGTTTATAAATATCACCAAGAAATTGTATAATATTCGAGATCAAGAAATCTACATTCAAAGACTAAATCCCTACGTCCCCAAAATATAACGCCTAAGATAAAAAAAATTAGCATCATATTGAAAGAGATTGATAAGCCAATAGTCTTCGTGAGGAGATCGATTTCATTCATCCAATATATAAGGTGACTACAGTTCCTCATTAAGAGGGATAAGCCTAAATAATAGGTTATCTTTACAACTAATTTACAAATTGAACAAGAATATCTACTATATTCTAATACTCCATTGCAGTTGAACCGTTGGTCTTAGACATAAAATTTGACCAGATATAATCACTCTACCGTATATGAGAACATAATTCGACTGTTTCCATATTATTCTCAATACCAGGCTAGATGTCCCAGGCAACCCAGTGTTTCTTAAAAAACACCAACCCAAACTATGCATCGAAGCCTTTAAGTGGATCATATTGGTGCAACCGTGTCTGAAAGTAATATTATCAGACACCGGTTGGCCAATTTTCCAACTCATGATAAATCTAGTGTACTCATGAAAACACCCAGATTCGTTTTGCCAATTTCCCATATCGAATCTCAACAACAAACTTAAGAAAAATCATAGAAAGTTACCATATTCACCATTGGATGGATCGGGGAATGAGAAGAGATTCTAGAGATCTTGAAATGCTCAAGCTTACGCTTCAACAACGTGGAGACGAAACAACAAAAAACACCCTCCTAAGACCCGAAACCTTTACCGCTAACCAAAAACTTCCTCTCCTACGCCTCTCTAACTTTTCAAAAAATCCCAACCCTAGAACTTAAGAAGACTCCGCAAAAGCACCAGCGATTCTTAAAAGCTTCTAAACACCCAAACAAAAGCCTAAAAACCCAACCCAACCCTCGATCTAACCCCGAAATCCTAGAAATGTGATCCAACTCCACAAGAAGCTCCCTAAAACTCGAATAGAACCACCACACTCACCTCTATTCCCGTACTCCACAACCAAACAAAGAACCTCATCTCTGAGTCCGACAAAAGGAAACCCGTACTCCCTACCGTCGACTACCGACCAGCCCCCTAGAGACTAAAAACGATTCTACCGACGCTCTGAGCCACGCTGGAAGAAGAATCGATCGCACCGGAAATCGCCACTCGTATTGCCCCGTTTCTCTGTAAACTCTCCTATTTAGGATCTAAAATAAAGCCCCTTACTTGTGTGCACATCAAGACAAAAACAAACAAGTTTCTGTCTAATTACCATTATTGACCAATTAGTGTACTACGATACTTAAGCATGATCAAGAGTCATAACAATCAAAGACCAGCTTTAGAATATATGAGCTTAAGCATGATTTACTTTTTCAACAGAAGTCTGTTCATCAAACAAGCTTGTGAATGACCCACAATTATCATCAATCATGTAAACGACTCCATTTTAACTTCTCATAATTTCAGTTTAAGACACGAAAATACTTTGTATTGAGTATGATAAGAGAGAAACTATATTCCTTGAAGCACAACACACACACTACTCTTTGAGACGTACGATCAGAATTAAGACTTTTGTGGCTAGACTTTCACCATGTCATGCCTTTATCCTCTGCGTGTTATAGCACTCTGTTCGTGACATTGTAAAGTAGGCAGCTGGAATTTCCTTTGAAGAGTCAGGAGGTTGTGTGTTTCAACGAAACTAATCCCTGTTTTCTATATATAACTTTGATACACACACTTAAATGCACGTGAATGGAACATATCATCGTTTGATTTCTTAACTTAGTGTTCACACACTTGAATGCACTTGAATGGAATATGAGTAATACTTGACTTCTCAACTTGTTGTTCTCATAAATTTCATTGGTTCATTATGTGACACAATGTTGTATCAGGGGCATCACTTGACTTCTCAACCAGCTGATACAATTACTCTCCTCAACTCTTTGACCTCCTGGTTCACAATGACACAACTATTTGCATAAACTGATATATGTATACTTTTTCAAGTATGTGTAATCCTTTTCGAGAAACAATATCTTGTCTCAAATCAACTCAAAAAAACCTCAAAACATTGTTTAGTATTCACAAATTCCAATTGCATTTGTTTATTCAACAAAATGATTAAAAGAAAGTGGTTTAATAAATAAATCAGCATGTTGATATTTAGTGTTCACATGATCGATTATAATTAGTTTCTCCTTATCAAGTTCACGAAAAAAATGATGACGAGTGTCAATATGCTTAGTTCGAGAATGTTGAACATAATTCTTAGCAATGCTAATGGCACCTTGATTATCACAATAAATAAGCAAGGACTAAGAAATTGTACCGTAATCAACAGACATATGTTTCATCTAAAAAAGTTGTGTGGAATAGCTACCTAGATCTATGTATTCAGCCTTTGTAGTTGACAAGGAAACACAATTCTATTTTTTGCTAAGCCATGCTATCAGATTATTTCCCATGAAGAAACATCTGCCACTTGTGCTTTTTCTATCATCTACATACCTTGTTGAGTCTACGTCATAGTAACCTGTCAGAATAGTTGTTGTATCTTTTGTGTAGAAGATCCCAAGACTCTAAGTTTTGTTGACATATTTCAGTATTCGTTTGCAGCTTGAAGATAACTCTCTTTAGGATCGGCCTGAAACCTTGCATACACTCCTACTGAAAAACAGAAATCTGGTCGACTAGCTATCAGATATAGTAACCCTCCAATTAATCTTTTGTAAGCTGAAGCACCATCTGATTTTCCCGACTTATTTTTGGACAACTTTTTGTTTGTGCCCATTGGAAATTATACAGTCTTGTTGGTTTCCATACCAAACTTGTGAATTAGAATTTTTGCGTAAGTGCTTTGATTCACAAAAATTTTATCGTCAGTCTGTTTCACTTGTAATCCCAGATGATAAGTGAGCACCATTCATACTATCTCAAATTACCTGGTCATTACTTTCATGAAGTTATCAACCAATTCATGATTAGTTCATCCAAATACTATGTCATCAATATAGATTTGTACCACTATGAATCAATCTGCATTGTTTAGCGTAAACAATGTTTTGTCCACACTTTCGCGTGTATGTCCAATCTCAATCAGAAACGTGGCTTAACATACATACCACACCCATGGTGTCTGTTTTAGTCCATACAGAGCCTTGTTGAGCTTGTAAACATAATTTGGATGTTTTGGATCTTCAAACTCTTTTGGTTGCTTAACGTAAAATTCTTCTTGAAGCTATCAATTCAAAAATGCACTCTTGACATCCATCTAATATAACTTAAACCCATCTTGCATGTCGTACCAAACAGAAACATGATGGACTTCAAACGAGCAACTAGTGCAAACATTTCCTTAAAATCAATACCTTCAATTTGTGAGTAATCTTGGGCCACCAACCGTGATTCGTTTCTCACAACATTTTCTGCCTTGTAAATTTTGTTCTTGAAGATGCATTTAGTACTAGCAACATTGTCATTCTTGGGTTGTGGAACATTATTCAAAACATTTAGACGGGTAAAGTTCCCTAGCTCATCTTGCATATATGCAATCCAGAATTCATCAAGCAGAGCTTCCTTGTATATATTGGGCTTGATTTTATACACAAAGCAAGCATACTCAATATATTCAACAACTTCTTGTTTTTATACCATGAAAGCCACGAACTATGCATTCACAACAAGCTAATTGAAGTTAATCTGATGTTCTGGAGTAATTCTTTCCTCATGAATCTCACTTATAGCATCATTAGAGGAGTGGTTCTAATGCACTTATAAAGGAACTTCAATCGGTTATGAGGAACCAACATCAGAGCTAGATTCAATAGTTTGTTGAGTCTCATTAGTCTCATCAATTTGTTGAAGTATCAGTGTACACACGATTGATGATGTAACATGAAATGTTAATAGTTTCCGCATAGAAGTGTTTAGGGGCATTACTTCTATACAACATTGCTCTGGCCATTTCCAGCAAGGTTCTATTCTTTCGTTCAACAACACCGTTATGTTGTGGGGTTCGTAGTGCAGAGAATTGATGATCAATACCTTGTTAAGAACAAACACATTTGAATATATCATTCTCGAACTCACCACCATGATCACTCCTGATAAAATATGGCATAATCTTGTTATGGGTCATTTTATTGGTGATGCACTTCACATTGGCACAGTTCATGCCACCATGAATAAAATTTGAGAGAATCCAAAAAATTCTCTCAAATTTGATGCCAATTTTATCTCAATGATGAACCAACACGCTCTCAAGTGATTCCCAAGAAATTTTGGCATATTGGTAATGTACATCTTTGGATCCCTAAAATTGCAGTTCAAAATCCAAACTTGACTTCTATCCCAATAATTTTTTTAAATGACAATTATGTTTTATTAATTGAGTATTAAAGAGAGCATAATGCTTTCAAAATGTTGTATAACTCAATGTTCATAAATAGAGTTTTTTCCAAACATAGAGCATTAAACATTTTTAAATTACAATTTTACCTTTATTTATTTGGTTAATGTTCGGTAGATAATAATATTTTTAAAATATGATGCTTACTTATGTAATTTTAATTCTAAATGTTCACCATTCTTCCAATCACATATATAAATTAACATATAAATTCTTTTATATTTATGCTCTTTAGCATAATGTATATGCTCCTTAATGCTACATGTTTATATTTTACCAATCAAACCCTTTATAGATGTTCTATAACATCTTTTTATTTACAAGGGATTAAGCTTTTTGGCAAGTCATGTGGGTGAGCCAATTAAGCTTCGTCCTAATACATAGAAATGTTTAAGGCTTGATGTGGCTCGTCTTCTGCTGAATGTCAATTTGGAAACTGATTTGCAGAATAAGATTTTTGTATCTGCTGATAAATTTCTTGCCTCAATTGTACCAGTGCTCTTTCCATGATTGCTTTCGAGGTGTACTACATGTTGCAAATGGGGGCATGATATAAAGGACTATATCACAAATGGCGAGAACACAATTCTCGAAACTATGGTTGCTGGGTTATGAGTGTCTCTACCCTTACTCGTCTGATTGATAAAGTAATCTGTAATAATATTACTTCTCTCCACTAGTTCGTTTCTCACAAGCATCATGATTTGATGCAGTGTTGGTTTGAAATAAATATGAGTTGATTAATTTATTTTTTTATTTTTTAAAAAAGTTCTAATTCATTATTTGATTTAAACATATCTATAAATACTTTTTATTTTGTTGATCAATAAATTTTAATTTAAAAGAAGAAAAATTTGTTAGTAAATCTTACGGTAAAGACGAAGCTTCTCTATCGTGGACCATTATACTAGTTACTACTTTTTTATCATGGGCTTCAGCCATATCTCTTTATGAAATCGTAGATGGGTTATTTTATATGGCCCTTAAAACTCTGATTGTATTCCTTGCTTTTTATTTTTGATTAATAGCATAACTTTCTTACAAAGTACCTATTTGTAGCCTGTTAGACCATACGCAATGGAGGTGTTGAATAAATTATTCAACAGTTGACTCCGTATAATGGATTTGTTGAATCGTAAAAGAACTTACGTGGATATTAACATATTGAATCCATTCAACCATGTTGAATAAATAAAATAATATTAAAATCAATAAATTAGTTTCTAATAAAATTGTTGGTATAAGAGAGAAAGATGAGATATATATTATTTGGTATTAAGATTTCAGATTTTTATTTATTTACACGAACTTGTAATTCAATTATTTTCGTATTTAGTTTACCTTTTTTTTTAAATAATATATCAAAAGTTATAATTTTTGTACTCTATAAATAGGCACTTGTTGCTGAGGACATGTCATCCAGTGGTGTAGTCACTTTACAAAACTTAAAGCACCAGAGATTATACCCCATATTTGCAGTAGTAAGAGCAGGATTTAAAAGTCAGTAAGGTAGTTGACAAAAAAAATAGGTACTTGTTTTGTTTAATTTGGACACAGAAAAAAAAATCTTCTTCTCCTATAGTTTTCAGTTATCATTCTATAAACATTTTATAAAACACATTTCGGGTATATAGATCTCAATGACAAACTTTTCAATATCCAAAAGTCTTGTAATCGTCTTTTTTACTATCAAAATCCCAAAAATTACCAATTTCCTAATAATAATATCAAATATTATAATTTTTTTATGTTTCACATTGTAATTTAATTTTATTGTACTTTTATGTGTTTTAATAAAATATTTTCGATTTTTTGTATTATTATTTAATTTATTTTAGTTTTAATATTAATATTAGTAATAATTATAATATATAAATGAGATAAAAATAAAATAAAGATAGTGAGGTAAAGTGTTGAATTTTATAAAACCAACCATTGTAAAAATATAAGAATTGAGAGGGTGTTGAATGATTAGGTGGAAGAGAGATAGAAAATAGTGTGGAGCGTTAAAATAGAGAAAATAGGATGTTGAATATAAAAAGCATTGTGGATAGTCTTAGGGCGTCTGCCTCAATTATTTTTTTATGCACTTTTCTTTGGCTCGTTTATCACCAAGTCTTGATGACTAATCTGGAAAGACAAAGGCATTACTTAAGTCTTTTTGGTTTATACAGTCTGGAAAAGTGGGGATGAGTATATTATTCATATACTCTGTAATTGTCTTGCTATGTTAGGTATTTGGACTCGTCTCTTACCCAGAGCACGTCACCAAAACTTCTTCAAACAATCTGTATTCGGTTGGATTTTTACTAATCTTGGATGTAAGGATATACTCCTTGGAACTCCTTGGTCAACTTAACAGGGATTAGTGATTCTTATCCCTTATTTTTTCAAGTATGCTTGTACTATAGTTTTATCTCGAATGACTGGATAATCCGAACTTTTCATGTGTAGAAAAACTAACTGTCTCATATATGGTTTAGCTAATTATATTTTTCATTATATTTAGATTTTTATTTTTTGACAGTTTTATTAGCCGAGTTTATTCCTATCTTGGAGGAGGATAAATTTGGTGTGGAAAGTTTAGAATGGTTTGTAATAATTAATTTTATTTTAGTTGAATAAATACCTTGAGGGAATTTCACTCATCTTTCATCCATGTGCATGAGAATAGTATAATAATTTACATTTTATATTATTTTAGTTTTGAAGAAAATATAAAAATAATATTACTTTATTTTTACAGTTTGCTAGCAACACTAAATATAGTGTAAAACTGTAACAGAAAAGAGAATTAATTTGGTGTTGAGTTTGAAAAAAATATATTAAATTTGATAATAAAATAATATATTAGTGTTGGATTAGAGATGTTCTTACCACATAATAATGATGTATGTTGGTGGACCAGGAGAAACTTTCTGAATTCGATTTCGATTTTACTAAATAACCTTATGATAGTAAAATGATTGCACCCATGCCATAATGATTGGAAATCCAAATTTCAAGAGAACTTCTTACTTATTCACTTCTTACTTGTTCCCTTTTTGTGTATGTAAGTAATACTTATACATGCATGTATGTATTTCCTTTGATTTTTTTTCGTCGTTGAAATTCATTAGTAGAATACGGTTCAGTTACACCCTGTTAGCCGGTTATCAATAGAAATGATACCAGACACAAGCCTACAAAAAGTCATAATTCTATTATATAAAGTTAACTGTCAAAAATTTGTTATCAATACAATTTTTCAAAAAAATTTAATATTCTACTATATATCATATGAAAAAATTTTGGTTTCAAAAGTTAATAATCAAGAATACTCTTCCAAATGTCAAATCTAATTGTTCCAAATTTTGCAGCGTCAGATTATGTAAAGTTGGATTTCAAAAATTAGTAATCAACACGAATTATTATCAACAATATAGTATACATCAAAAGTTCATATAATTTTTGCATCGCACGGGCCCGTATCCTATTGTATAAACATAGGTTTCAAAAGTTAGTAATTAACGCGACTCTTCCATTTGTCAAATCCAACGGTTCAAAATTTTGTAATACTATTATACATCCTATTATATAAAACTAGGTTTCAAAAGTTAATAATCAACAAAACTCTTCCACCTGTCAAATCCAATAGTTCAAAAACTTTGGAGTATCATATTATGTAAAGTTGGATTTCAAAAAATTAGTTTTCAACAAGAATTTTAAATATTATCAAAAGTATAAATACATCAAAAAATTTATAAAACTCGTTCATCACATTGGTCCATATCCTATTATATAAAGTTGGGTTTCAAAAGTTGGTAATCAACATGACTATTCCACATGTCAAATCCAAAAATTCTAAATTTTGTAGTACCATATTATGTAGAGTTGGATTTCAAAATTAGTAATCAATAGGAATTTTTAATATTAACAAAAATGTAATATAAAAATTCATAAAACTATGCATCATATGAGTCCATATCCTATTGAATAAAGTTTGGCTTCAAAAGTTAGTAATCAATGTGACTTTTTCATGTATAATCCAACCGTTCAAACTTTTATAGTATCATATTATATAAAGTTGGATTTCAAAACTTAGTAATCAGTGGGAATTTTATATATTATCAAAAATGTAATACATACAAAAAAGTCATAAATCCCGTGATAACTATTATATAAAGTTGAGTTTCAAAAGTTAGTAATCAACAAGACTATTCCACATGTCAAATCCAACGGTTCAAAATTTTGCATTATCATATTATGTAAAGTTGGATTTCAAAAATTAGTAATCAACATGAATTTTAAATATCATCAAAAATGTAGTATCACATAACTATAGGACCTATTGACCATGTGATACAAATGTATAAGTTAAATACATTATTTGGTTGGCCGTCATATGAATAACACAAGAAACCCTTTTACAAACATTTAGGTTTCTTAACAATAACTTCAAATCAAATATCGATCTTTTTATATAATACAAAACACAAAACTGAGGGCCACAAACCTGACCTTTCTCTCTAAGCAGAAGAAGCAGAAATCTCAAGTTCTTTTCATGTAATCGTCTCCACCATCTCACGAGCTTCACGTAAACAAGGCTCGAGACTCGCAACAAAGGTTAATGACCAGAATACGCTTCTATGAGTCACGTAATTACAACGCACCCTCTCTACGCTCCGGAAGAAGAACACTAATCGCTTCTTGGTAGTCTCAACCACGTGCCGTGGAGGAATACTCACTTTCTTCTTTAACGATGCGATCAGAATCATCGTCATCATTTCCTCCTGCGGATTTTCACGGTGGTGGCTTAGTTGTAACATCAGAGAGTTTTGAGAGGTAGATACGTTAAGTGGTAAAAAGAAATTGCCGTTTTGTGCACCCTTATATATGATTAAATCCTTCTCGGGCGTTAGCACCTTCGGTCCATTATGCAAATGAGCGCCGTTGGGCCTAATAGCCAAGCCCAATATTAACTGCATGTTATGGCCCACTTGAAAACATTCTTCGCGGAAAAGAAACTTATCAACACACATACTCATTGGCTTATGTCTCTGTAGAATATATAGTTCTGAGTGTTATATACAACTGGTTTCATTCTATTTAAGGAAAAGAATCAGCTCTTTAAAAATCTCTCATTTTCCTATTTTGAGATTTGGGTTGCTAAGAACTACGAAGTGAATACGCCCTAGTTATCTATATTTGAGAGTAATATAAGCCTCTTGAGGATCTCTAGGAATGAAGCCTTTGGTTCAATATTTCCCAACATTTTTAAATTAAGCTGAAACAATACATTTTATGAGTTTATAATCAGTTATGCAAAACTCATAATTGAGTGCATCATTTTGGAGCGAATTGTATCTGCGACCATATGATACATATTATATATAGTTTAATTTGTATAAATTAAATGGGACGATTATCAAATTCTAGGACGTGAGCTGACCATAACTTGTCAATTAAATGGTTGTCGACAAAATACAATGATTTTATTATACAATGAAAAAGGCAAAATATGATCATCTTTCTCTCTTTTTTTGTAATTTAATATTTCTATATTTTATATTTGTTTTTTCTTGAAACTAAACTATATATATCATAGTTGTAGAAGATACATCGATCATACATAACATTTATAAGGATAGCGATATTTCACTGAACAATGACTAAAGAAAACGTTGTTTACTTCAAAATTAAGATATTTACAATCATGAAGTTTGAATAAATATTGAAACCGTACGCGTACATTAAAGATATATAAATACTGAAAGATAATTATAGATCTAAGAGACTAAAACATAATGTAATTTCTGAAATTGATATCAACTGTATAAGTGCAAAATATAATAATTAATCATATTATAATTGTTGGAAAGTTCACAACTTATCGAATCAAGGGATTATTTAACATACTCAATGGATGGTATATGTAGTAGACGTGTGTGAATTATGTGTAAATTGTAGGAAAGTTCACATATGTGTGTGTGAATGGTTAATTTGTGTAATCGACTGAGAATTACGTCATGGATCATTTAGTAACATTTTAGTTATATTTTATCTCATATATTCTACAAAGATCACACGATTTTAGACGAAACAAACTATTTAGAGCACCTCCAGTGGAAGTGTTTAATAGGTTTTAGGATTAAAAAAAAACAAAAAAAAACACAAAAAGTATGAGAGAGAAGAAAGAATAGGTTCTTAAATCTTTTAAAGAGACCCTTTCAAAAATTTGTAGAGACCCAAAACACACATATACGCATGCGATTGAACCAAATTTTCAAAGAAAATAAAATTTAAGTAAAAAACAAAAATGTTGTTAAAATATTAATATTTTTATATTAAGAACTTCAAATAAAGAGACCATGGGTTGGAGATGGTCTTAGACCACCATTATTGGTGATTTCCTAATTTGAGTTTCTACTCCTATTAAAATATTAAATTTTAATGTAATATATTATTTTAACTAAATGTTAATTACAAAAAAAATGACCAATCAAAAGAAGACAAATAGGCTAAAAGTTTCTTAAATAAGAAACTATCATAACTATCTCTCTTACATTTACATTTTTTTAATATCATAAAAATGTAAGAAATTCTATAGAAACCACCAATAATGGTGGTCTTAGAATCTTTCTAGAAAAACGTATCTACATATTATCTAGACATTTAAATTTTCTGTCTCGATTAGGACATCGAAAATAGGATTCGTCGAAAACCTGTATGGAATTCTCGAGGGAATGTCATGGAACATATATGCCTGAATATAAGTTGTTTTCGTAGGCCTCCAACTATTTCTGACGACCGATGATTTTTACAAAATTACCAAATTACAATACAAAAGATATATTTTCATACAATTTTACTTAGTGTTTTAAAAAATTCCAAATATCCATAGTTAATTAGACATTTTTAAACCTAAAATATTAAAATGTAGTATACCTACTAACAACTATGCCAATTTATATGCTAAACAGATATAGTTGAATGTTGTAAATTTCTTGTTAAAATTCAAACGATCAATATTTTTTTATTTCATATTCACATCTATTTCAGTTTTTTGAGATCTCGATTAGTAATTGCTTTAATTTTCTTTAAAAACAAAAATACTTGAAGATAATTTAATGTAACTAATCATATTCGAATTTGTTTTTTATTCTACCACATAATTGGTTTAATTAAAAAGAAAATCAAAAACTTTTATTTTTCAAATCAACAAAAACAATTGTCAATCGAACATAAACCTTTTCTATATATCTTCACTTTTTTTATGTCGGAACATTTAAATTTAATGGTCATTCAACCCTTCTACATTATATGGTACTAAATGTTTTATAAATTTTAAAAACTTATAAGATTCTTTTACCAATTCAAATATATCTACACATAATTCTAATATAAAACATTCAATTTCTTACAACTACTAATATATTGCTAGTATTAATATTTCAAAAGTAATAATTAATACTTATATATTTCTAACTTTGCAAATTTCTAAACCTAAATTTATTAACTGAACCTAAACCCTAAACCATCAACTGAATAATTCATTCTAACCAACTTCTATTATTGACTGTATTAAAAGACTAATGTTTCATAGTCGTGCCTATTTTCAATAAACAACGTATTTTAAAACTAATTTCTATTCCAACGGTCATACCAAATTCCATCTGTTTCTGCATCTATACTCTTGTTATGTTTATAGAGCTGAAGATGGAGTTCGACTAAGAATTGTTATAGAACAAGCTTACATAATCACAAAATCATTCTCAAAAAAATTATCAAACTCAGACAAATGCTTACATAATCACAAAATCATTCTCCTATTGATTGGAGATGGGAGGAACGGACGGTGGAGATGACTCGTTTGGCCTCTGATATTGCAACTTTGACGGCAGCGATCACTGCTTCTACACCCTCTAAAACTCAAACCAGTAAGATAAAATTTAATACAGTATGCAGTGGTTTTTTACTGAGTCTTTAAATAATTAGAGAATTATCAATTAAAGAGTACAGAGAAAGTTTAAAGACAATATTTAGCTATAGAGGAAAATGCAATTGTATATATATATAGAGAGAGAGAGTTTGTAACCATTGTGTTTTTTATATAGAGGAAATTGCTTTCTTTCTAAAGATCTAGAGTGCATTTGGATCACGACAAGAAAGAGATCTGAAAAGATCCATCAGTGTTTAAGTTTGTTGGAAATTTCCAACTAATGTAAATGCTTTTTTTAATCCTTCCGACAATACAAGTTCCTGACAAAAAATAATACATAAGAAAGAAAAATAATTATATTTTAATAATTTTTGAAATAATTAAAAATAGATATATATATAATAATATTTTAAGTAATAAAAGTTTTGCAATAAAAGGTGAAAGCATGCTTCGGAACAACAAATTTAAACCACACATAGGAGAACCATGACTTCTTAGGTTCAGCATATCTAACTTGATTCCAAGTTCTGTGATAAGAAAATTGAGTATTGGTTGTTGAGTTTGTTTGCCACAAATAGACATCCGGACCTACATCTGAATCTGGAGGAAGATTGTCTTCTAGTATGGTTCTAAAGGTAGAGGTACCGAGAATCCTTGAGTGTTCTAGAGGGTAGTCTCCAATCGGATCCATTTGCCATTCAGAGCTGGTTTAGGAGGATGGGCCGACAGTCCGATCACCTCGGGCCCAATGTCCAAAACATTTTTTTTTTTGGGTTAAAAATATAAAAAATATATTCTAGAAAAGGCATATAATTGTTGTAAAAAAAAGGCATATAATTTTTTTAAAGGATAAACAAGGCCCAAAATTGTTTTGAAAACTTAAAGAAATGGGCCAAAAAAATTTAAATAACAAAAGAAATGGCCCATATATTAAAAAAAACTATGGAATGTCCAAAAAGTTTTTGTTAATACAAAACCAAAAATATTTGTATTAAAAATAAAAAATAAAATTTTTGTCCAAGGACCCACATAAATGTTGAGCCGGCCCTCTTGCCATTTGTGCAACTGTAGCAGATTTTGCAATTCCAAATCGACAAGGAGCATCAACACCAAATAGATGAATTAGTGGACCAGTTGGCATTCACCTATAAAACCAAAAACTAGTTCTTTGACCATTGCCAAGATTGCATTTGAGGAACCTAGTAGCTAGGGGCCTCAATGCTTATAATGATTTCTAAATCCATGAGTCGTGGGGATTTGGTTCAACAGCCCAAAAGTGTTTCCTTTTAAGCCTATGGTAGCAGTTCCAAGCAACCCAAAGAGATGATGAATTGGAGAACAAGAACCAAATTAGTTTCAGATTAAGCACTTGATTCCAACGGGCAAAATCTCTCAGACCTAGACCACCTTCTTGTTGGAAGGCAAACTTGAGCACATGCTACTTTCTGAGGTACTCGTTTTGAAACATCCCCAATCCAAAGAAATCTCGAGCATAGCTGAGTAATTGTCTTAAGGCAAGCTTTAGGTAAAATAAAAGCACCCATCCAGAAGTTTGTAAGACCGTAGATGACTGATTTAATAAGCTCCAATCTACTCGCAAATGATAGAACTCTCGTCGTCCAATAGTTATATTTTATCGTTGGTTTTATCCACAAGAGGACGATATTCACTGATTCTAAGTTTTGGGTGCATAAGGGGAGGCCAAGGTACCCAATTGGCAAGGATCCTTAGGAATAGCCTAAGGAGATATTGGAATTGAGTTCCTGCTGTGAAAGCCCAGCGAAAAACAACTATGTCTTATCCTTATTAATCCCAAGACCCGAGATGTGGTGAAACATTTCAAGTGAATCTGAAATAGCCTGCAGAGAATTAAGTTTTCAATCATAGAACATCATCAAATCATCTGCGAAAGCCAAATGGGTAATAGGAGGCTGAAAACAAAGTGGGTAATGCCCGATTTCCCCTGAAGCAAAACTGAGCCGAATTAAGTTGGCAAAAGCTTCCAATAGCAATTATGAAGAGTGAGGGAGATATTGGATCCTCTTGCCTTAGCCCTTTTGTACCTTTAAAATAACCTTTCAGAGAAGGATGTTGTAGAGATACATTCTTTTATCCAAGTTATAAACATCGGAGAGAACTCAGCCACTGAAAGAATTTCCAGAATAAAATCCCACCACACTGTGTCGAAAGCCTTCTGAATGTCCACCTTAAGCATGCCTCTTGAAAAAACTGATTTGGAGTTAAACCCTTCGACTAACTCAAAAGCCGTAACCACATTCTCAACCAGAAGCCTTTCTTTCACAAAAGCTTATTGGGAATTCGAAATCATACCAGGCCGAATGCTCTCTATATGCTTAGATATGAGTTTTGCAATCACCTTGTAAAGGGAATTACAAAGGAAGATCGGTCTCAAATCCTTGAGCCTATCTACCCTAGTCTTTTTAGGAATAAGAGTAAAGACTAGGCCTGCGATTTGGTTTGGTTCGGGTCGGAACGGGTCGGAAATTTCGGTTATCAGTTATTTCGGAGTTTGAG
>JAKUCM010005539.1:0-26499 GCA_023374145.1 Lepidium sativum
TAATTAAGGGAGAAAGTTATAGAAATATATATATATATATAATAATAACCTATAAAAAAATATATGCACTACAGCACCTCATTTTACCACTATATATTTTGTCTCTTTTTTGTATTATACACAACACACATTTACAATATATAAAAAGAGTTAATCATTAACTCCTTCTCTCCCACATGGTGTCCTCTTTATTTCTTTTACTACATATACATTATATAATAATATAATATATATAGTCATTTTATAACAATTTCAATAAATGTTGGTCATCCTTATACATTTTCAATAATGCAAAACTCAAATTTCTTTGGATTGCGAAAGATTAGTCTGATGTGATAATCCTTCCATTATTCGAAAAGTGTATCTTCAATTTTTTACATTAATTAAAAACCATTTTAAAGTATTTTTTACCCTTCGTAAATTTCTGTAACTACACTGAATAACTTTCAGTTTTCAAATTAAAGATTTTAATTGGAGGTTAAAAAAGTAGTTTCCTGTAAAAAGTTATATGAAAGTTCTAAAATTACATGTACAATTTTATTTTGATAGAATGGCATTTTTAAGAATTGGAGAGTATATAATTTTCTCGGTTTGTGAGTTTTGAAGGTGATTAGTAGATTCGATCAATTAAGTGGATCATTGATACTTGATTAGTTTGATAAAGTCACTAAAAATAAGCTTTAAGAATGTTGAAACCTGATTGGTTGAGAAATTTAGCAGCAATAATTTAAGTGATCCAATTGTTCACTTATAATTGGAAAAGAAAAAAGTTCTTCCTAAATAAAATAAAAAGTGAGTGGTTGGTAGAAAAAGGCAAACAAGTTAGGAGTGTGTGTTTGTGTGGAATGAGAGAGCTCGGCACATAAGTTAATCATGAAACCAGAAGACTCGTATGTTCCGAACTACTATCCATAAAATTCAGAAAGGATTAAAGATATCATAATTTATAATTTATGAATAAAAGTCAGACGTTAAAATATGAATACTTTTCGACGCAAAAAAAAAATATCACTTTTATTTCAACTAGCTGTCTTATAACTATACATTTATTGGAGAAGAGTTTTACCCCAACATTAATCCAACATAAATTCAACTTATCTAAGTACAAATATCAGATTTAGGCATTAAAATCTTAACTCGTCCAAAAGCTTATTTCGGTCCAAAGCTCATTTCAAATCTCGGCCCATCAAAAAAATAAGGAATATTATATTTCAAATATGTAATATTTCCAAAAATTTTAAAAAAAATTTTAAAGATAATATCAATATTCCTATTAGGAAAATGAAATCTTAAATTGTAAGTTAGGTTTAAACCTTCTATATTCGTATATAAAAATAAGAGATTACTCTTAAGAGAGGGTATTCAGAATTCACATACATTAACATTCAAAAATACGTTTTGGCTTCTTCCTTTCAGAGTATGTAAGTAGCCTTTGAGTGCAGCTAAAACTTTATCAAAAATTATTATTTATTTTCTTCTTCTTATATCTTCTATGATCATAATTCTTACCTACACTATTATAAATAATCAGAATTAGGATTTAGAACCTATGTGCTAAATCCGGCTCAAAAATTTGGCGCTAGAAGGAGGGGGATAGAATAATTCCTTACGCAGAAAGAAGCAAAAAGAAGACAGATAACACCTTCAGATAAATATCTCTCATGTTTTGTTATTTTATTAACCATTACGCTGAATATCATGCTTTGCTACTTTACTCGCTCTCGCAATTATACCGAGATATAACTCTTGCAATTATGCCGAGATCTAACTCTCGCATCTTTTAAAGCAAAGATCTTAAGTCGAGTCTTAAAATCTTGTTGAAGCTTAAAATCTCGCCAATTAAAAAAAGCATACAAGATTCATTCTCATTAAGCGCTAAACAGCGGGATCAATCCCTAAAATCTAAAATCGGATTCTCAACTAATCATATGCCAAGACCTAATTTCTTGCAAATCCTAAGTTAAAACCTCTTTTTGCAGTTGAATCTGAGACCTTGTTCTTGCATTTCATAAGCTGAGATCTAACTCTCAGAGTGAAGCAGTGGTCCAGTTCTTGTATCTCTTAAAAGTTGATCTGCACCTCAGACACGTGCATGCACCTCGTCCATTTTGGATTTACGCAGGACTATACCATTTTCTTAAAATTCGCCGAACTAGAATAATCTCCTCCCCCGAATTGGGGAGGGGGACTATTAGCCCACAATAAATCCAACTCGGCTAAGTACAAGTCTCAGATCTCGGACTAAAACCTCAACTCGTCAAAAATCTCATCTCGGCCCAAAGCTCATCCCAGACCTCGGCCTATCAAGAACATAAGAAATATTTCGTACTTCAAATATGTAATTTAAGAATCTAGGAAGATCTTTTAGAGATAATGTCTATATTCCTATTTAGAAAAGGAAAATCGTACATTTTAATCTATGTTTAAACCTCCTCTATTCATCTATAAATATAGAAGACTACTTCCAAAGAGAGAACATTCAGATTTCACAGACATTCACACTCAGAACTATATTTTGGCTTGATCCCTTCGAGATACATAGGTAGCTTTCCGATGAAGTTAGAACTTAATTAAAACCTTTCTTTATTTTATTTTTCTTATCTCCTTAATGATCAAAATTCTTACGTACACTATTACAAATAATTAGAATTAGGTTTTAGAACCTATATGCTAAATCTGATTCGAACAACATTGACATGCATATACTCACTTTGCATACTTTAGTATACTATTGCATATAGTTATATATAAACCTTTAATTTTAGAAATAACTTTTTGGATTTTGAAATCAATGTTTTAAAATGTTATGTTATTTAAATTTGGATATTTTTGTTGTTGTGGGAGTTGAACTCTTTACTTGCTAGAAAATCAAGCATGTTGAGAAACACCGGTCTATTGAAATTTCGGCTAATTTTGAGTATATTAAATTTACTACTGTATCTTTGAAAATATTAATTTTGTAAGTACTTCAATGTTGTAGACTATAAAGTAAATATTAGTATTTTGGATATTCTTCATATTTCATTCTTTTTAACATTAAGTATTTATTTTTTTTGTCTATATAGTATTTTAATAAGTTCATGTTGTCTTTTAAATTCTCACATTTTTAGTGGCCAATTAGTATACCAGTTGAACTACTAATGTTGGAACCTTTTATTGAAATTAAATTTTAAAATTTCTTTTTTTTGAAGCACAAATTCTTTTAAAATATATATTATAAAAGTTTTTAAAATTTTTACTGCATTCTATAAGTTTTTATATCTTGTCGGCATTACCATTTGTGACCACTAAATCCTCTTCCAATAATAAGTAGAGAAAAAAATTGTGATCACTATGCTCTAGAAACTTTTTTTTTCCAACTAGTTAGAAGAACTTAGAAACTTTTTCATCGTGAATATTCTACTCATCAATCAATTGTTAGGACGGTTTTACTCTAATAATGAATATTGAACTTCTGTGTATCAATACATTATTGTGAGCCAGTGAGTCTATGAGGTGTCATTTTTATCTTCGATTCATGATAAATCTGATTATTAGCTTATCATCATAACGAAATTCTTATCAGAATAAATTAATCCAAAAGCATGAACTAAGGTTTCGAAAAAGGGACACTTTTCATAGAATGTGGTCTGTGTTCATATGTACATAGAAACTACATCACTCCATTTGTTCCACTAAAGTCTCTTTCTTTCCTCCACCGAATTCTATTAGTAATGTCGATGCAAATTTTTTGGATTGATCATACTAGCTTTTGATTAATATTCCTAATGGGTCTATTTACATAAATCATCTTTGTAATGTATCTAATTTTGTTTTTCAGATTTGGTTCTGCCAAATGCTCTTCGAATTTCATCCAAACATATATTGTTTTCGTGTTATCATAAAGAAAATTCACACAATCTAGATTGTGGTACTACTACTAAAACCAAAATTTTAAGACGTAAATTCATAGAAATTCTAAATTAAATCAGGTGGCCGCATATGAATTCTTTCAAGGTAAAAGACAATCTAATATAGTAAATTCGTTCGATTCTTAATTGACGAATTAGAAAATCATTTTTAGAGAAATTTAAATATTGTTTCAATCATTTATATTTTTTATCAATTTCTGATAGACTAATTGATACAAAATTAGTCAGGAGCCGAAAATCCGAATTACTAGAATTATCAAAAAGTAAAAGAAATGCCGTAATCCGCAGTCATATACAGTCAAGGTCGGTGCATGCTTTACTATTCAGTGAAGTGCAAAGAAGACAAGAGAAGTTGATGCTATGTTAGTGTTATGGTCGGTTCACGGTTTACTATGTAACGTAATAGTATCAAATTAGAGTCTGTATTTGTCCACTCACTATATGCAATCAAGTTACATTCTGATCTCATGAATTGTGTAATGCAACTTTCAAAATACAATCTTCGATCATTCTTTTTGAATAGTTAGATTTTGCTAAACATACGTTTAATGTAATAAATTACCAATGGTGTGATTTGAATACGTAAGTTCGTAACAAAATAGAAGCTGTGAATGGTTAAGAAAAGTGGAGAGACATAACTGGATGGGTTAAGCAGATAATGATGATATTGTCTTCCATTTTGGCCCCATCATATATCTTTCATCTTCACACATGATTTCTTTTTACCATTCCTTCATTATGCTTTTTTAATAAAAAAAAAATCTTTAAACTAAACAAATAATCGAGTTATCACACAATATGTCACTTGAAATTATATATCGTAATGCCAAATTCACTACATTATAAATGTCGTTGTGACATACATTGTTTTTAAGAGTATTCCAAAAAAGAAAATCATATTTTTTTGTTAAGGATCATATATCAAAGTACTTAAGTACAATTCACAAGAAAACAAAATTCATATAACAATTTGATTCAGAAAAGAGTGTCTTGCTGTTAAATGTCCATTTTGTAGTTTTTTTCTTGTTCAGATAATTATGTAAATCTATATAATAAATATGAGTTGTCGACTTATATGAGATTATTTTTGTTTTTGGTTTAAGTTGATCAGAATTTTAATTTTTAATTTATCGGCTAGCAGCACAATTTTCTTTGTTCATAACCTACCATATGTATTAAGTAGTATATGATATATTTATATGAAAATATGTGTCGTCATTTGTTGGCTCATGAATAAAGATAAATCGGGTTCGGTTCGGGTTCATGTCTTATTAAATATCCGATCGGATATGTAAGTTAAAGTACTTCGGGTTTCGGGTCGGGTTCGGGTAAAACCTGAAACCCGAAACTAAACCGAAAATAACTGAAAATTTCATATATTAGTTTGGTTGAACCATGCTTTACTCAAGCGTAGGTGATTAAAACATGGAAAATAATTTGATTTTAGTTAATTTTTGTAAATACCCGACCGGACCCGAACCGAACCCGAAATTTATATATGTTCGGGTATCAATCGGGTCCTTAACAAAATATTAAACCTGACCCGAATCCGAAATATACCGACCCGAACCTGAACCGAATTTCAAAAATACTCAATCGGGTTCTCTATGTTTAAACTCGAAATACCCAAAATCTGAAAGACCCGACCTGATCGGGTCCGGGTACCCGAATGGCCAGGATTAACTATGATGATGGAGAAATAAATAAACAAAAAGTCAACACCAAATTTGAAATGACTTTGTAACAATAAAACATAAATTAAAACAATTAAAACGCATTGAAAGTAGGTGGGTCGATAGTAGTGTTCTTTTTATAAGTTTTCAGATATCAAGATTCAAATCTTCTAACTACATTTCTACTTTTTTTAGCCAACATTCCAATTTGTATGGATACTCTTACTCCATAAGTTTCTTATAATTGATAAAGTGTTTTGTAGATTGATTTTTATGAGCTTTCTCTCCTTAAAATGATTTTAGTTACTTCTAACCCATTCAACATCGTTAAATGAATGAATTTAGTTTTCTTATAATTGATAAATGTTTAACCCATTCAACATCGTCATATGAATTTAGATCAAATTTATTTCTATAAAACATGTAAATAATTTGATATATTAAACGAAATAAAAACTCTTATAAAAATCTAATATATTCTAAGGAAAATAAAAATCTTACAAGTTAATTACGTGAGATCGTTAATCTAAAACATATGATCATAAATTTTAAATTACAGTACACAACAGGTCAGTTACAAGAAAAGATTACACAGAATCTTAAATATAGTGCCAAAAATATGTTTCAACTGACGTATATGACAATAAATTTGAGTAAGTGGAGATGTATTATTTGTCCAACCTCTGCTGCATAAGGTTTTTTCCGATGAATAGAACGTTGCTGAAATGTAGCCTAATAACAAAACTGTTTGATCATCGGTTATGACTAAATCGGGTTAAGAAAGACTATTACGTACAAATGGCCATCCTACGAGGGATACCAAGCGAAACCAACCAAGCAAGTACCTAAATCCTAATCCTGCCAGAAACTAAACTAGTTATTCAACCACAACTCACAGATTATGCTAGACAATCAAGCCAAACCCTTGTTGAACGGAGATAGGGATGAAGAGAGGACCATGGGCGGTGGAGAAAGACAAAATCTTTATGACTCCATAGAGAAAGAAGGTGAAGGACGGTGATTATCACTCCCAAAAGAGCTGGTTTACTTCAATGTGGCTAGCTGCCTTTTACGATGGATCTTTGCCCGTCTAAAAAACGCAACGGTATTACCTCCAACAAAGAAGATCTCGTCCTCCGCCTTGACCACCTCCTCCTACCCTTTTGTTGAAGGTCGTTCGAGCTTTTAGTGGTCATCTCAACTCTTCGCTTTCCCCTTTTGTGTTCAAAAAATACCTCACCTCTAAAACTTGGTTTGGTACTCTCTGATGTCGAGATGAGAGATCATCTAAAACTATTCTAGGGAAAATTTTATGTTGACACTGATGATGAACCCCCTGGCAGCTATTCAATATACTCCAGGAACCACAAAATGAGGCAATAGCTGCATAATTCTAGTTCACAAGATGGATCAAAGTAGGGGTACTGTCTCTCAATCATTGTCTATATGCTAAACCAACACTGCTCATTTGGCTGAAACTGAAGATGGCATTAACACAGAATACTGAAATAACGGTCTCAAATCTTTGCATGTTTTGTTACATTGGCTCAAACTGCTTAGTTCCAACTTATACTGCTAAAAACAAACCATGATCATTGAGGGTAATGTAGAAGAACATTTTTCTCTTTGATTAAAGATTCTATTTTGGCAAATGATAAGTCTGATGGCAAACAAATGTTACATGAAAACTGTAATTTAAATGACTAACAGAAGGTAGCTTATCCAGAGACCAACACTCAGCCACAAGTCACAAGTTCTAGAAAGAAGAAGAATATGAATCCACATACAAGATTTTTATTAAAACAGAGTCACCTCAACTGCTATGCTTCTCCTTAGGCTTTGGCAGATTCAGCCTCAGTTTCCCAGAAAGCTGTTTTCTTTCCAGTTTTTGATACTGTCTGCAAAACAGCGTCTGGCTGGACGTTGCCTTTCACTGTCACTTTCTGTTCCTTTATATCGACGTCGAATGATTCCACGCCTGAAGTCGAATAAAATCAAGTCAAGAGTATGTCCACTTTATCCAAATTTGAAGCAAACGAAGTAAAGAAAACACTCAAAACATTGCAGATGAAAAGAGATTGCAAATTTTTTTGACGAAATCTTTACGTTAAGAAGTTCAAAGAAAATATTTAAAACACTGTGGATCAAACGAGATTGATCATATTCTCGACTAATCTTTCTGTTAAGAAGTTTTCAAAAAGACGAAAAACATTGCAGAGTAAGAAATATTGACGAATCTTTTCAACAAATCTTAATGTTACTGTAAGACAAAATGGTATGAGAAAACAATTGGTCTAAAGCAATTTGAGACAGACCATACTATCAATAGCCAAAGAAAAACTAACCTTCCATTTTCCCAAGGACTCTTTTCACAGCTCCAACACATCCCTCGCATGTCATTGCCACTCTGAGAACAACAGTCTAAGACCGGAAAAACAGAAGAAACCACAACTTAACTTAGAGATCAAACAAAGAAGACAAAGGAGTTAAACAACTTTGAAAAAACATGATAAGCTAACACAAAACTACTTGGATAATCAGTTTAAGCTAATAAGTGACCTAACTATTTGAAACAACACTGATAAGAAATCTGAGAATCATCAAAAACAAAACAATCAAACCCATTTCAGCTATCGTGACAGGGATTCAAGATCTGTATTTATGATTCTGTCATGCGTCCTCAGTAATTCATGAAACCACAGATCATTGTTACAGCGAATTATTCGTAAATCATAATCCAGATCGAGGGAATGGAGAAACGAATTAAATTATAAGATCAGACCATCTCAATTGAAAAGTTTGAAACCCTAATAAAATTGGAAGAGAATTGCGATAAAGCCACAATCTTTATAACAACCCAGATCCTGAAATGGAATTCAAAGAAGAGCAATTGAAATACCTGAGACATAGCTTCGAGTAAACCACAGTGAAGGCTAGTAAGAGAGAAAGAGAGAGACTCGCGGTGATGAAATTGAAGTATCAAAGTCTCGAAGTATCAATGATTGTGATTTGGATAATTTTTTAGAAACTGGTACAGGCCCAAATCATTTAACTTATACTCATATTTACGAATACATATTATGACCGATCCATAATCTAAATATTTTAATTGTGGATAGAATTTAAACTCATCAAGAATCTAACTAGATCAAAGCAAAATTAATTGGGTCTAACTAAAATTTTAATTTATGGAGACCAACTTAAATTTTATATATATTATAATCTATGATTTTATCTTTCTTATAAAGAGATAATTTTCTCTCCAAATTTTTTGGTAACTATTCTCGCAATCTTCTACCTTCTACCTTCTTTTCTCTGATTCAAAGTATCTTTGTTGTGCAAATTTCAGGTTTAGTTTTATCTATGGACACTACAAAAAAAATCAAAATATAATCACCATAATAATCAAAAATTGGTCAAAAACAGTAATTTGACATATTTTTTTATTAAAACTAAGTGGTCATAAACCGTTCGTCAAATTTTGAATTAGTCAGAAAATAATCAAAATGTATTGACCAAAATATTTTAACTATTTACTCATCACAAATCTATTTGATTGTAATTTGGTAAATGTTTGGTCACAATTTTATTAACCAATTTTTTGGTCAATAAAAGTTCTCAAAATTGGATTTGTTTTTCTTTTTGCAGTGAGAGACATGATTCTCGTTCAAGTTCCGACCATGTGTTGGTTTTTCATTTTGAATTCAGCCTTATGGCTATCCTATTTCTTTTCTTTCTTTTTATTTGACAAGTTACGCTCAAGGAATAATCAAATTCAATGTATCTCAAGCCCCTAATTTGGCAAAAATAAATTTAATTTAAGAAAAAACAAATCAGATCCTTTCAAGACACAACATAAGCACAAGTTTCAAAGGTGATCGATCTACCAATCAGCTTTCAAAAGGGAAGAACCGCAAGTCCAAGAGTTCACGATGGTTACTAGCCAATCAACGTAGCAAGACTGTCTATCATTAACAAGATGATTCCCAAAACTCTAGACTTAATCTTATATGAATGCAATGCAGCTATATGAACATTCTGTTATTGAAGAATGCATTTTCAGAATTTTTCAAATTTTTATGAATTTTTTATGTTGTATATGATAAGCAATGATCAAATATGCTAAAAAGAAATATATTTTTCGATTTTCTATGCCATAAGTGAGATGCATGATCTAAATGGAAAATCAAAACTAAGAATCACAGGAAACAAAGTTAATGTCCTCTATAACCCTCCCCAAAACTTAAATCACACAGTCTCTTGTGTGGATAGAAGCTCAAAGGAAGATTCTAGACCATCAAGTCAAAATAAAATGCAATGGTATATACAATAATGTCGAGGAGGTGGTACCTTATTGGAGAGTGAAGAAGTTGGAAGTAAAGGTGTTTTTGGTTCGTTTTAGGCATGTTCGAGCCGGTGTTGTTCGAGTGTCATGCTCGAGCGTGGAGTTCCTGGTGCATTTGAGATATACTCGAGCTGATACTGCTCGAGTGTTATTATTGAGTGTCCTCCCTTGGTGCCATATTCCTTGTGGTGCATGCTTTAGATCTAATTGAGGAGTATTCGGCTGGATTCGATCCTCCTCCTAAGTTTCTACATGTGTCTCTTGACCTGAAATATAAGAAAATAGCAAAAGAAACAAAGAAAAACTGCAAGAAAATATATACAAGGATACCATGTGATTTCCTCCCAAGTGAGCTTGTTTTAAGTCACTAAGCTTGACTTCTCACACCAATCAGACTTGGGGTGGTTCAAAGATAGGAATTAAGATCTCCTCTGAAAATGTTTCAGCAACCATGTAGAGCTTAACTTTCTGCCAATTTTCTGGAAGATCCTCTCATTTCTTGCTAAACATGGTGATGGCTCCACAAGGCATAACCTTTTAAATGTTGAAATGTCCTGACAAATCTGATTTGGGTGTTGTTGGGAAAAGAAGCTGCTTCATTTTAGCAATTGGCTTCAGATAATTGATGTCATTAACCTTGTATTCCATTATTCCATCCACAAATCCAATTGGTTTCAAAACTATATCAGACCCAAGATCAAACTTTGGTGATTTACATAATTCCTTAGGAGGCGGATTTGTAATCTCATTGCAAGCCAACATGGACTCAAGGCTTTTCTTATCTATTACCTCTTTAAACATTGAAATTCTTCTGTAGTAATCGCTAGCCTTACCACTCTTAACCAATACAACTTGAGGGAGCTTAGGAGGTTTAGTGTCCAGCTGATCCAGTCTCTTAATTAAGAAACTTTGTTCTTCTATAGTATGCTTTATAGTTGCATCATTAATGTTAAACTTTGTATTGAGGTCCTTTCCAAGGTTCAACTCAATTGTTCCACTCCTCACATCAATTACAGCTCCAACAGAGGCTAAAATGGTCAAACGAGAAGTAGTGGATCATGTGGTTCCTCATCCATATCAATCACCATGAAGTCTGCGGGCACCTCTACATTACCAACCTTAATAGGTAGATCTTCCAGCAAATCATACGACAAAAAAACAGACACGTCAGCTAGAATCAAAAAGAGCTTACAATACTTGTAGTTGTTGAACCCCAACCTCTTGGAAACAGATAGTGGCATTAGGCTAATTGAAGCTCCAAGATCACATAAACATTTGTTGAAAGTTAAATAACCCAATGAGCATGGTAAAGTGAATGTCTCAAGGTCCTCTACCTTCTTTCACTACTTGCCTCTTTGAGATGGCATTGCACTCATGAGTCTCTATTGTCATACTCTCTTGCTCTTTTGTTCTCTTCTTTATAGCTTCTTTCAGGAATTTTTGATAAGGAGATATAAGTGCAAAAACATCCAATATAGGAATCTAAAGCTTAATCTTCTTCATTTGTTTGCTAAAAAGAGACTTATATTTGTCCATTATATCATTTTTGAATCGTCCAGGAAAAGGCAATGGAGACTCGTATGGAAGTGTAATGTATTGTGTTTCATTTTCATTTGAAACATCAGGTTTTTGAGGATCCAAAGGGTATGCTTGACCAGACCATGCTAGAGCATTATTTTTGAAGTGGAGATTTTAGGCTGTTTTTTGATATGACCATTCTCCCCCACCCTGAATGACACGGTCCTCAGAGATTTTGTCATTTTTTGCACTTGGAGATATCTCCTTTCCACTCCTCAATGTTATGGATTGGGCAGTGTATTCGTTGGAGTTTTGAATGGCTTTTCTTGGTAGTTTCTCAATAGTCTTCATAGTAAGAAAATACTTGTTGACTCTCTAAATACTTCAACCTTGCATTAAGTGTCTCAAATTTGCAATTAAGATAATTTTGAGAAGCATCAATTTTTGGTGATATTGATGCTTGGGTACATAGGCCTTAGGATGACGTTGATATTGTTTAGGAGGGTACACATATCTTGCGAATTTGCCATATTGGTGTTTCTGTATGAGAGGTTGAGATTCTACTTGTAATTGTTGTAAGCGTTGTACCCACTCCTTGATTCCACATAAAACTGACCTCTTAGACTTGATCCTCCTTATCAATAATTTGTTTCTCTTCACTTACATGATGAACCTGCTTGTGATGCACTGAAAGTAACTTGTCAAACTTGTCTTGGATAGCCTTGAGTTTCTTCATACTACCATGTAAGAATCAGTTGAACCCCTTGTAGTCCTATCATAATCCTCTCCATACTACCCATACGCTTGAGCCAGATTCTCAACAAATTTCCAACCATCATCCACCTCTTTGTTTAGAAAGTTCCCATTACTCGATGTGTCTAACAACATTTGGATCTTGGAAAGAACACTTTTGTAAAGAGTACTAAGAAGAGACTCGATACTAAACCCGTGATGAAGACATTGAGATTGATACATCTTAAACTGTTCCCATGTCTTGGAGAATGTCTCAGAAGTAGTTTATCTAAGACTGGAGATGGCATTGCGAAGTTTCGAAGTTCTGGAATTAAAGAATAATTTTGCAAGAAATGCCTGCTTGTATGCATCCCAAGAAGTGATAGACCCTTAAGGTAAGTGTTTCTCCCATATGTGAGCCATGTCGCTTAGAGAGAAAGGAAACAATATAAGCTTTAGAGCATCCTCACTAACCCCATTTATCTTAGTCAAACCAGTAAGTCTCTCGAATTCATATGATCTAAAGGATCCTCAGCTCGCAGTCCATAAAATTTGCTATTATAAACCATAAAGATCATACCACTCTTAATCTCAAAGTAGTTGTTGGCAATGGCAGATGGAACGATTCCAAGGCGTTGACTACGAGTGCTTGGAGCATGACCAACTCCAATATGTCGTGGCCTCCTAGCATGAGGCCCTTGCACTAGTGCTTGCACATAATCTTGTTTTGCAACCGGGTTTTGTAAATTCTGATTCTCCATCTTGACATGATTGTGATGATCACCTTGTAACATGTTCCACCGTTCTCATAACTATTCACATGACAACTGATTGATGTTATCAAGGTAGCTGATCCGACTAGAGGGTGATCAAGTATGTTGGTCAAGCTTCACAAAAATAGGTGAAAAAGATACGCTCGACCATATGTTGCTCGAGTGTACCTGAAAATCAACAGAAACACAGAAAAATGATGGTATCACACAATGCAATCAAAACACACAGAAGAACTTGGTCTCAGGAAGTTGAAACTCCTAGTTGTACCTAGTTAGATACCATTGGACAATGGTGCTAATTTGATAACAACAATTTTACCATCAAATAAACCTATTACAAGATTCAATCATTATAATACAACAATGTGTTAATCCAAATAGGCACGCTACTAACAAGCATAACACAATAAACTCAACCTAATCCAATCCAACCATCATTCAAAGACAGAATTCAATCCAAAATAGACTTGGTAAAAATAGAGCATTAAAATGTAGCTTAAACACAAAACAGAGAATTAGATAAAAAAAAATATAGCACAAACTAAATCAATTAACTATGGAAAAGAATGGGTTCTTGAGGAGTGGGATCAATGATTAAAGCTTCACTAGGGGATCCACACTTGCTTAACAACATATATAGATGACCTCTAGTCAAGGAATCAAACAAATCACATTTATTCTCATGCAATGAGACTTAACCACCCCTTGGTCGAGCATGTTGATTATTGGCCAAATCTTCTTATTCACGTTCCGAATATCGCTCCTAGACTGATCATTTAAACCATACGTCTTCACAAAGTCTCGAATCCTCCAAATTATGCTCTAAAAGTACATAAAATCACTTCTTATACAAATGTATGCTATGCAATAAGCAAAGTATGCAATATGCACCTAAAGGACTCTAAAATAATGATAACACTATGGATATGAATGCAAAATATGCTAAATGATGCTTCTAATATGTGCTAAAATGCAGACATATCAAAGTTTATTCAGCTAATGATGATAGTTTGAAGACATACTATATTAAGATTGAAACTTTTTTTAAGCATGGAGAACTTTCATATATTGATGAGAATTTTATTTCTGGAAATTAAAGTTTTGAGAGAAATTTTACTAAAGAATTTAAAGAAAATTGCATAAGTATTTGATTTTTTGAAGAGATCCAAATATTGTTATCCTAATATACGAGTATAGGATAATGTTCACCATTTCGATTTTAGTTGCATTAGCTGAAAGACGTTTATTTAAGTTGAAGTTGATAAAATCTTACCTATAATCGACTATGTCACAAGAACATTTAAATTGATTGGTTATGTTATCGATTAAAAAATGAATACTTATAAAATTTTGATTATGTAACTTTGATAAATGATTATGCAAGAAATCTTTTCTTTAATTTATGATACTATTTTCTCCAACATAAGTTTTATTTATTTTCAATTTTTGATATTATCGTTTCTTTTATATTTTGAACGGGATCTAATAAAATTTAAGTCTGACTTTGGGTGTATGTTGGTGGCGATTCCTTGATGACGGCCATCGGCCTACATGCCGGAGCTCTCCTATGACAAACATGTGGCATCATCGGTTTTATTCATCTTAGCTCTCCACGTGTAATACACATTTTAGCACACGAAACATTTGCTTAACCTAAATCTTTGTCTTAATGTGTATTAAACATGTTTTATCTACTCTTCTCATTCTCATTTTATTTATAGATTATAATTGAACTTATTGCAATAAAATGATCTATATTCGAAATCTAAAAGAAATTGGAATTTGGAAAATAGATTTGGGTACATTTCATTTTTGGAAAGTATTTTTGGGTTAAATGGTTAAATATTATTTTTGTTGTCTTCACCCGATTTTTATTTTATAGAATTCCTATTGGTTTACTTAGTACTGTTAGGGGTTGCTATACATTATCGACTAACTATTGAATAAAAAGTACAGTTTCGGTCGATACTTTTTTTGATTTTTTGTTTAAGTTTAACGAAATTCTTGGAAAAAAGAATATAAAAGAGAACGTGGGGCCATTTCAATCAATACTTTTTAATCAACAGTTGTTTATAACCAAATTCATATTTTGTAACCATATTTATACATACGGTAGTTATAGATTTTATACTTACAGTTGCTAGATTTATGCATGTTGTGTGGCATAGGGTTTACACATTAGGTAAAGGTATGTATATTCATTCCACACAAATTATTTCTAAAAATAGGAGAAATTTATAGAATGCAAAGATCTGGTTGTGGTTAATTTGAGATCACTTATCTTAGATTCTAATTTCTGGTTGTTGCCAAGATCATCTTAAGTTTTTGATAAAACTGGCACGTAGGACAGGGTTTTGTTGCTGTCGTAAATTCGAGTTAACTTTTTTCTGTAATTAAAGTGTGTTGTTAAAAGTTAAAACCGTGTTTTATTGTTAACACTCTTTTAAGAATTAGCAAATAAACAAAACAAATTGCTTCTTTTGGGTATTCATTATCTTTATAAATAACTTTCTTTTTCATATTTTCTAATTTTTCATTACCCTATAAATTGAAAACGAAAAATCTTACAATTCGTATATTACTTATTCGGATCAAAAGAACAAAGTGAAAATGAAGAAAATTACCAAAAAGTTATCGATGAAGTACAAGAAGCTCCACAAAAGTCGCCTCCGGGAAGAAGGATCAATGAAGTCGGAGGAATACGGTGGCGAGCTTCACCGAAAAACATATTCGCCGGAAAATTCAGAAAGTAATGATCAAATGAATGAGTCACCTAAGGTTACAAAACTTATAGAGTCTATGCATCGTAAGCTAATGCTAAGAGACAAGGCAAAAAAGTTTAGCCACATGGGCGATTACAACCAGTCTCAAATGTCTGAACTTTCGGTTAGAAATGGTGGTCGTGATCGCTCCGACCAGCTCGAAGGTTCGGTTAGAAACATCATGAAACATGATGATATGGATCAAGTTACAGGATCACTTAAAACCAATCATATGGATCATCTTGAAGAGTTGATTAAAGGTTATGATCTTAAGGACCATAATGAAGGATCCATTAAGAACAATGTTCGTGTGGATCCGGTCGAAGAAAATACGGTTAAAACAACTAAAAATGCTTCTGATTTTGCTTCAAAAAAAATTATCTAGATTGGATTGAATATGTGGAAGGATCTAATCATCATTGTTTCGATCGATCTGAGAAACCTTACGAAAGAGAAGATAGTGACGATGATAAGATAAGTCTTAGGGTATCAGAAGGATCTATAGAAGGAAACAATGATGAGATCTTTTTACTCAGGAGCTCTAAGAATAGAGAAGATGAAAGATTTGATGATTTGAAAGGTAATATGAAAGTAAGAAGTAGTAAGGGCAAAGATTCATTGAAAAGTCCATTAGTTGAGTAAAGGTTTATACATTCATTGTATTATATCATCATTTGGTTTATATGAACCACTATACTGTATTTCCAATTTAAACCATCGCTTTTATACAATTTTAAAGATCAAATATTGATTTCATACATGTCTACTTTCAAGGGTAATTTCTTTTATATTATATATATTTTTTTCTAATAGACATATGCCAGAATTAGCTATAATATAATATTGGCCTTTTCGTTTAGAAAAATGTTATAAAGCTTTTGGATAAAACAGTAGAAGGTTGGGCTTTTGAGCCCATGATCCAAGAAATTACTGGAAATATCAACTACAAACTTTTTTAATGTTTCAATAATTATTTCTACAAATATTTCTATAAATCAATTGTATAAATTATTTTTGTTAGGCGAGAAACAGATAACCTACTTGGTTTGCTTTTGATTTAGCTAAGTATCATATGATAGTCTTCAAATTTCATCATACTCCATTTGGAGAACTTGGTTATGAATCAAGTTTTGTTATCGATCTAATGGTTACTTGTTCACAAAAAAAATATTATTTTTTGTTGCGATCAACAATTAAATCGACAAATTTAATTCATAGCATAAAATTTACCTTCTAAAATCATTTTTAATTTAATATATATAATATAAAGGGAACAAACTCATCATATCCAAAGCTATATTATCCTACTTACCAAATTGAAAAAAAAAACACTCTAAATTATTAGAAATCAATAAATTTTAAAATTTCCAAACATTTTTAATTTATAGAATGTCTACAATAGTTAAATGTCTAACATATATGAAGCTTTTCTTACCAATATTGAATTTAATGTAATTGCATAGTCAAGATATTATTATAATCTTGCAAAAGAAATATCCAAGACACAATCTTAGCAATAAATAAGAAGAAAGAATTTTTCAAATAGAGCAAAATTATAGTGTAATTACTAAAAGAATTTTTGTAAAAAAAAAAAGCATCAAGGGTGTAATTACTATTACACCCTTGAAACAAAAACTGTTTTTTATTCTATTTTATTCTTCTCCTCTGGTTAATTTCACAAAAGAAAGAAAAGACCTATACTGTAAACCGTCGTCGGTAACCTCTCTTTCTATTCTTCCTTGTCTAACTGAAAGTGTTTTTCGTTGCCATACTCGTTGTTTTTCATACTCGTTGTCTTGTTCTTCATCTTGTTCTTCGTACGCATCGTCTTCATTGTCGTGTTGTGAATTTATCAAAGGTAAGTTTCTACTTTTCTTCTTTTTTGTGAGGGCATTTGGGTTTAGGGTTAATGTATACACTGGTTTTGTTGATTTCGCGGCATTTGGATATCTCGATTTTGCGACATTTGGATTCCTCGACTTTGCGACATTTAGGTTTATGTTCTTCATCTTCTTCGTAATTAGTTGTGAGGGTAAGGGTGAAGTAGAGATATGATTATTTTAGTAGAGCTAGTATGACGTTTAGTAGAGTTGGATGGTAGTGTGGTATACTTTGAATACGTGAAGTAGAGTTCAGTTGTAGTTTGGTAGAGTTGGATTACTCCACGTGTACTTGTAGTCTGATGTTTGGTAGAGTTAGAGTGTAGTATGGTATAGTTGCATTTTCGTGTGGTAGAGTTAGGTCATAGTGTGTTGCAGTGTTGGATTCCGTGTAGTATAGTTAGTCTTATGGTATAGTAGAGTTAGGGTGTAGTATGGTATAGTTGGCTTGTAGTGTTGTTGAGTTAGATCGTAGTATGATATAATTGTCTTGAATCTTGGTAGAGTTAATGTGTAGGTTGGTAGAGTTAGATTGTAAGATTGTAGAGTTGGCTTGTAGTGTTGTAGAGTTGGGTTGCTTGTATGGTATAGTTGTCTTGAAGCTTGGTAGAATTATGTTGTAGGTTGGTAGAGTTAGATTGTAAGATTGTAGAGTTGGGTTGTAGTGTGGTAAAGTTAGTCAGACGTTTGGTAGAGTTTATTTACCTGTAATGGAGTAGCGTTTTTATATGTTTATCGTTTGTTTTCTTTCGTCTATAGATATGGCAAGCAAGTACCCGAAGAAGTGTCTCACAGACAGAGCACCAGTGATGAAGAATCGAAGCATCAACTATTTCTGCAATCTTAAAAACATCAGTAATATGATAAAAAAGTATTGGTGAGGATGCATACGTGGACATAAAGGAGAACACTTGCGTAGGTGTTTTTTTGAAGCTAGCAGACTCCGACTACAACTTTACAAGGAGGCATATACAGTACATGTTGATGAATCAACTAGCAACTAAGAAGATATATGAGATTTGGGTGCTGTTTGGGTCTCTGCCTTCGAGGTTTTCTCTGCACGAGTTTGCGAAAATAATGCAGCTTAATTGCAGTAATTTTGATGAGGCTTCTAATGTGGCAGATGAATCCCACATAGAACTTTGGGATGATATTGGTTTAGGGGTTGGTGAAGGCCCTAAATGGGTAGAGTTGAAAGATCTCTTGGGGAGATGTAGAGGGTGGTCTTTCGAGAAGAGGAAGATGGTGGGCTTGCTAGTGGTTTTGAGTATAGGGATTTATGGTTCCCACGCAAATAGTAGGATCCCTTTTAGTGCTGCAAAGTTGGTTGCAAATTCTGAGATGTTCGAAAGGCATCCATGGGGAAGAGTGGTGTTTGTAGAACTGATCAAATCGATCAAAGTTGCAGCTTGCAAAACGGTCATTAATTACACTATACACGGGTTTGTGCACGCACTTCTGATATGGACATTTGAGTCCATCCCCATAGTTGCTGAAAAATTTGGGGAGAAAAGAGCAGGTGACGTCCCTATTCTACGATGAAGACTAATTAAAAAACAAACCATTGAGCCCGAGGACATGGTGAAGTTGGATATAGAAAAAATGGAAAGGTAAATTGCTTGTGTGGTAGAGTATAATATAGTTCATATTGGAGTATATAAGAGTTCATATTTGAGTGTATAATAAAGTTCATATTCGAGTGTATAGTGTAATTAGGTTTAATTTTATAGAGTTGCATCCCCTGTAGTAGTGTTAGTCTGATGTTTGGTAGAGTTAGGTTGTAGAGTGGAAAAGTTGAGTAGTTGTGTGATAGAGTTAGTCTAACGTTTGGTAGAGTGAGATTATAGTGTGATAGAGTTGAGTTGTAGTGTCATAGAGTTAGTCTGACGTTTGGTAGAGTTAGGTTATAGTGTGATAGAGTTGAGTTGTAGTATGATAGAGTTAGTCTCACGTTTGGTAGAGTTAGATTGTAGAGTGGAAAAATTGTTTGTTGTGTGATAGAGTTAATATGACGTTTGGTAGAGTTAGTTTTTAGTGTGATAGAGTTGTGTTGTAGTGTGATAGAGTTAGTCTGACGTTTGGTAGAGTTAGATTATAGTGTGATAGTGTTAAGTTTTAGTGTGATAGAGTTAGTATGACGTTTGGTAGAGTTAAATTATATTGTGATAGAGTTAGTCTGACGTTTGGTAGAGTTAGATTATAGTGTTATAGAATTGAGTTGTAGTGTGATAAAGTTAGTGTGACGTTTGGTAGAGTTAGATTATATTGTGATAGAGTTGAGTTGTAGTGTGATAGAGTTAGTATGACGTTTGGTAGAGTTAGGTTGTAGAGTTGAAGAGTTGAGTTGTAGTGGGATATAGTTAGTTTGACATTTGGTAGAGTTAGATTATAATGTGATAGAGTTAGTCTAACGTTTTGTAGAATTAGATTATAGTGTGATAGAGTTGAGTTGTAGTTTGATAGAGTTAGTCTGACGTTTGGTAGAGTTAGATTATAGTGTAATAGAGTTGGTATAGGTGAATTATAGAGTTCATTCGTGTAATAATAAATTGCAACTTCTCGTCTACTAGGTACGTCTTAAGCATCTGGCTACACAGACTCTGGAGATATTTTCTCTATTGCCAAACGATATTGAAGATCCCAAAGTGGACACCATGCTTAGAGACATACTTGCCTCTCAGCTAGATGAATCCGCTTGGGACGGGAGCAATAAGAGGAAGGCAAATGCTTATGTCTAGGAGAGGATGAGTAAGCATACTGGTAGTTTAAAAACAGCAGGTGAAGAAAGGGGTAGAGGGAAAAAACAGAAGGATGACTCCAAGAAAAAAGAAAAAAAACGCAAGAAAGAAGAGAAAATTCGGATTAGGATGGATGAGTCCACTACCATGGAGGATGTAGTGAGAGTCGTTAAAAAAAAATCGGAAGGCAGAGGAGTCGAGTGCATTGCTTGACACTCTTAGAGATATGACTAGAGCCTTCGAAGGACTGAGATACAAGCAAAACGTGTTTGCCGAACGTATATATCGTCTTGAGGAGAGTAGGCTGGATGCGAGGGCAGAGACCACAATGCTTGTTGAGCGCGTCAATAAACTAGAGTGTAAAACCTCAGAGAATACAGCCATGATTGAGAGGATAGTTAGGCTGGAGGAGACGAGGGTGCAACCACAAATTTATAGCCTGAAGAATAAGCATGAGAATGCGGATGAGGGTGGAGGTCAGATAACTCCACTACATCATCCTCAAGAAGATGTGAATCGCAAACTCGTGAATTGCGAAGATGACATAGAATGCGAAATTAACAGTACTCACACATCCCCTAATAATAAGGGACTGAAATCGGTACGTAAGCTTCTAATTTAATGAGACTTACTCTGATTGATTTATAGTATGTACCAACAAACATTACATACATTTACATTCATATTTGTACGAACATAAACATAATGATGTGGTGTTGTTAACATTGGTAGAGCTTATATATGGTTTGGTCGAGTTCTGTTTAACTTTACTTTTTAATTCTTGTGTTCAAAACAACTCTAACATGAAGATAACATGTTATTAGAGTTTCTCTTTGCAGAAAACTATTTGGGAGCCAACTCCACATCTCGTGGACTCGAATTCGGAGAAAACACCAACTGAAGGTTCAGGTGTAGTGCGTAATAAAATTACAGCAACAAATGTGGATGCTCACCTTGATGACACCCAAGTGACCCCAGCTACCACTAAACATACCATCCCACCAGATCAGGTAAACCCATTAAAAATAATTCTTAGTGGTAGAGGTGATAGTTCTGTTAAATAGAGTTGACATTTTTGTATATAAATGGGTAATCCAGAGTGAGGAGACATCCGACCCTCTCAGCCCGTCATCACGGGTTGTTAGGAATCCAGAAGAACCCTCAAAAGAATCTCCACCTTACGATGTGGATAAAATTGAACCAGGAATGTCATAGTTTAACATCATAAACCTGGTGGATACTCCAGAAAAGGGTAAACAAACAAAGGAGGACATATTTCGTATAGAAGACGTGTTACCAAGAGCGACTCGAGCAGTAGTACTCGCTAAGAACCAGGTACAATTCATATTCGGTTATAGTAGACTTCATATTCGAGTATTAGAGTTATAGTCTGACGTTTGGTAGAGGTAAGTTGTAGTGTGATAGAGTTAGTCTGATGTTTGGTAGAGTTAAAATGTAGAGTGGAAAAGTTAAGTTGTTGTGTGAGAGAGTTAGTCTGACGCTTGGTAGAGTTAGATTATAGTGTGATAAAGTTGAGTTGTAGTGTGATAGAGTTAGTGTGAAGTTTGGTAGAGTTAGAGTATAGTGTAATAGAGTTGAGTTGTAGTGTGATAGAGTTAATCTGACATTTGGTAGAGTTAGATTGTAGAGTGGAAGAGTTGAGTTGTTGTGTGATAGAGTTAGTATGACGTTTGGTAGAGTTAGAATCTAGTGTGATAGAGTTGAGTTGTAGTGTGATAGAGTTAGTCTGACGTTTGGTAGAGTTAGATTATAGTTTAATAGAGTTGAGTTGTAGTGTGATAGACTTATTCTGACGTTTGGTAGAGTTAGATTATAGTGTGATAATAGAGTTGAGTTGTAGTGTGATAGAGTTAGTCTGACGTTTGGTAGAGTTAGATTATAGTGTAATAGAGTTGAGTTGTAGTGTGATAGAGTTAAATTGTAGAGTGGAAGAGTAGAGATGTTGTGTGATAGAGTTAGTGTGACGTTTGGTATTGTTAAATTGTAGTGTGATAGAGTTGAGTTGTAGTGTTATGGAGTTAGTCTGACGTTTGGTAGAGTTAGATTATAGTGTTATAGAGTTGAGTTGTAGTGTGATAGAGTTAGTGTGACAATTGGTAGAGTTTGGTTGTAGAGTGGAAGAGTTAGTCTGAGAAGTGTTCTTTAACTGTTCTTCATACATGTATCCCCTTTCGAAGCAAAAGAGATTGGAAGAAGTAAAGGAGCTACAAAGAAAGCTATAATGGCGTCATTTATGGCGGAATCAGTTGGATGCGTGACAGATGAACTAATAACTAAAAGGTAAATTCGTAATATGGCTCTACTGCGGAAGTAGGCTAGGTATTTGAACTCTGCCATACTCCACTCTATTAGTGTGGTAAAGTTGATTAGAGCGCAAACATTAACTCTACTAGCCTTGAAAACTAACTCTACTAGCCTTGAAATATAACTCTACTCTAAACGAATTTTCATTCATGTCAACTCTACCAAGCACATTTTAACTCTACTAGCATGAAAATCTAACTCTACCAAGCACACTTCAACTCTACTAGCATGGAAATCTAACTCTACCAAGCACGAAAATCTAACTCTACCAAGCACACTTCAACTCTACCAAACACGGAAATCTAACTCTACCAAGCACACTTCAACTCTACTAGCCTGAAAATCTAACTCTACCAAGCACACTTCAACTCTACCAAGCACGAAAATCTAACTCTACCAAGCACTCTTCAACTCTACAAAGCACGGAAATCTAACTCTACCAAGCACACTTTAACTCTACTAGCCTGTAAATCTAACTCTATTATACTGTTTTCTGTTAGTGTGGTATAGTTGATCGCTTACGTGACAGATTTCATTATGACATTTTCGTAATAACGTTTTTTTTTCTCATTACAAAATGGCAAAATGGTATATAATGAATTAAAAAACTATTCTAGTAATTTACAAACATTTGCTCTATTTCAATAATTAACACTTAATTTCGCTCTAATCTAGCAAATCACCCTAAGAAGAAAGATAAAACTTCCCATTGCATAATTTTGTTTGTCAATAACTACCTATTGGATCCATAAAACTTTCTGTAGCCTAAATTCTTTAACAAGAAAATAGTAAATCAAATTTATCATTTAGTGTCTAACTAAATCAGAGATAAATTAATTTGATCACTTGTTTTTTGGCAAATATAAAAAAGTTTTCTTCAACCTATTTTGAGCTCGATCAGTAAAATTTTAATATTTTGCCCTTTATTACATTGTTCTAGATTTGTAGCTAAACTTATTTTTGATATATAAATTTACATTTTCATCCATAAAACATTACACAATTTATTTTGAGAAGCTATTTGGAGGGCCACAATTAGGGAAAGAGAAAACGAATTAACAACTTATTAATGATAAATTTCAGATAAATTATAGAAGTACAAAAACCTGCAAAAGGTACCAAAATCTGATGAAGAGTGAGAGAAAGAGAAGAAGAGAGGGAACCAAACAAAAGAGAGGCAACGGCTATTTCGTAGTTACCAACTTATTTTGCTGTTCAATGCACAACTTGTTGTACACCAAAAGTTGTGCTTTTAAATGCTTCTGTTTATATTCACCTAAATGAAAACTTGCATTTATATAAAAGAAATTGCAAATTACATAACTTTTTTTCTTGGATATATTATAAATAAACTTATATTCACATAATATTGTTTCACAAAATTAATACTCAAAAATTCAAAAAACATTATCAAGTACTTAATTGTTTTGAATAGAAGGTAATTATGACCCAAGTTTCAAGGTTTTTCTTTTCCACAGTATCACTCTGACTGTGTAAGTCTGTCTCTCTCTGTCTCCCCAATAAGACTTTAGAAGACCGTTTGATCATTTGAAATCTCAAAGAAGATCTTAGCCGTTGATTCCACCGTTACTAATCTCTCTCTCTTTCGATATCATCAAACAAATTTTCTAACTTTTTCTCCATGTCCTTTTCCTCTGAAACTTTACCCTATTTTCTCTACATCCCACGCTATTTCCCCTTTCCTTTTTTGTGGGTTTATATTTATTCCTCTCAAAGTCCACATTTTTATATCCAAAACCCATAATTTCTCTTTGCCTTCCTCTATTTCTTGTTTCTTTGGGTTTTCTCAGATTCTCAAAAAGTCTGTCTCTTTCCATGGCTCTTCATCTCCATCTTCTTTTTCCCCTTCTCCTTTCCCTTTTAGTTCTTGCTTCATCTTCTCCTTCTCCTTCACCTTCTCCTACAGCTTCAGCCTTTCCTTCTCCTCCAGTCTCTTCCTCTCCTCCAGCTGATGATGGTGAGTTCATGTAACTTAGTGAATTCAATCTGAAAGTTTCTGTTTCAAATCTCAATCTTCGGTCTTGAGTTTTCATGTGTTTTCTAGAACAGAAATATTCCATTTTGAGGTAGTAAATGTCAGTGATTAATGAATTAGCTTTAAATCTGGCAAAACTCAAAAGAAGAATTTTTTTATGTATTATTTGGTTTTATCTGTGTGTTTTGATTCATTGAGTGTGCTTGAAAGATTGGTAGGTTATGATCTTAAATGGCAGCATGTGTTTGGCAGGTGGGCTTGTTTTTAAATACTCGCTAAGAAACAAGAATGGTGTTTTTAATGTCCCCAAATTTATTACAAGACAAATTATTAGATTTCTACTGTTTTGACTAGAAAATAGTTGTTTTGGTTAATGTATAAGAACTTAAATCTTGTGGCATCTCAGAGTTGTTTAAGGTTTATGAATTTGATTGACCAATGTGAAGTGTAAAACTTTCTGTACTAACAAGTAACATTAGACATTGATTGATATAAATGATGCTAATGGTTGTGTTGAAATTACTGAACAACTATGATGTTTGGTTCCAATTTGTAGGTGCATTTATTGGAGTAAACATAGGAACAGATCTTTCTGATATGCCACATCCAACACAAGTTGTTGCTCTCTTAAAAGCTCAACAAATCCGACATGTTCGTTTGTATGATTCAGACCCTGGGATGCTAATTGCTCTAGCAAACACTGGAATCAAAGTCGTAATCTCAATTCCTAATGACCAGATACTTGGCATTGGCCAATCCAATTCAACAGCAGCCAATTGGGTTAAACGTAATGTCATTGCTCATTACCCTGCAACGACTGTAACTGCCATTTCTGTTGGCTCTGATGTTCTAACCAGTCTCCCTAACGCGGCACCTGTTCTAGTCAGTGCTATAAAGAACGTTCATGCTGCCTTACTCTCGGCAAATCTTGATCGTTTGATCAAAGTTTCTACACCCTTATCCACTACCTTAATCCTTGACCCTTTCCCTCCCTCGCAAGCCTTCTTTAACCGCTCCTTGAACCCGGTTATAGTCCCATTACTAAGCTTCTTGCAGTCCACAAATTCGTACCTGATGATGAATGTGTATCCTTACTACGACTATATGCAATCAAATGGTGTGATTCCTCTTGACTACGCCCTCTTCAAGCCTATTCCTCCAAACAAAGAAGCTGTTGATGCCAACACACTTGTACGCTACTCAAATGCCTTTGATGCAATGGTTGATGCAACATATTTCGCAATGGCATTCCTAAACTTCACAAACATTCCGGTTTTGGTAACAGAATCAGGCTGGCCTTCCAAAGGTGATGATACCAAAGAGCCTGATGCTACACTAGATAATGCTAACACTTACAATAGCAATCTCATCAGACATGTTCTCAACAAGACGGGAACTCCAAAGCGCCCTGGAATCGCTTTGAGTACTTTCATTTATGAGCTCTACAATGAAGATACAAAAGCAGGATCTTTATCAGAGAAGAACTGGGGGTTGTTTAATGCAAATGGTGACCCGGTGTACATACTTAGATTGACTAACTCAGGCTCAGTTCTTGCTAATGATACCACAAACCAAACTTACTGTACAGCAAAAGAAGGTGCTGATCCAAAGATGCTTCAAGCTGCTCTTGATTGGGCTTGTGGTCCTGGAAAGATCGATTGCTCACCTATTAAGCAAGGAGAGGCTTGTTATGAACCGGATAATGTGATGTCCCATGCGAATTACGCGTTTGATACTTATTATCATCAAACTGGGAATAATCCTGAAGCTTGTGACTTCAATGGAGTTGCTAGCATTACCACCACAGATCCAAGTAAGAAAACCAAAAGCTTTTTTTCTTTATTGT
>JAKUCM010005540.1:0-25395 GCA_023374145.1 Lepidium sativum
GAGAGAGAGAGTTAAAATAAGTTTGTAAAATCAAAAATAAAAATTTAGAATTTTTGTTTTCAAAAATAAAATAAATTTTAAAACATAAAAAAAAAGAATTTAGAATTCACAAAAAACTTTTAAAAAATAAAATTTTGAATTTTTGTTTACTAGAGAATAAAATAAATATAAAATGGAAAAAATCGAAAAAATAAAGAAATTCATAAAAAAGTTACAAGAATATAAAGAACATTTATTATAATTAAAAATAAAATATGTTAAATTAAAATAACACTATAACTAACCAAAAAATTATTACTAACCAAAAAATAAACCTAATTACAACCTCATTACGATCTGACTAATTCAAAATTCTCGACTTTAAAACTCCAATTCAAAATTATCGATTCTAAAACCCTATAAATTTTTGACAAAATCAAGTATTATTGCCATAATAATATATAGTTCGTCATAAAATTTTGATGATTTACTTCATCAAAGCATTTATGTAGATACACCTAAGACCATGTCAAAACACTTGATTTGTTGAACATTTTAATGTTTTACTTTGCAACCCATTACAATATGACTAATCCAAAATTATCAACTCTAAAACTCCAGTTTAAAATTCATCACGAATCCTAAAAATTTTCAACAAATCAAGTATTTTCGACATAGTAATAGATTTGTACCTACATAAATGAGTTGATGAAGTAAAACGTCATAAATTTATGACAGATCATATATTATCATACCAAAAACACTTTATTTTTTGAAAACTTATAGGATTTTAGAGTTGGAAAATTTTAATTAGTCAGATTGTAATAGGTTGTAATTAGGTTAAATTTATGGTTAGTTATAATGATATTTTATTTAATTTTATTTTAAATTTTATTTTAATTTTTTAAATATATTTTCGAGAAGCAAATGGCTCTTAGCCTAGTGGCCGGCGGTAAGTCCACTTAAGGCAGCTCATTTGCACAACTAGGGATCGAGTCTCGCCGCCTACATTATGTAGAAACTTGATTACTGGGCCGGCCAGTTGTGGCCCAATTAATCTGCCGTTGACAAAAAAAAATTAATTTCCAGAATTTTCTTTTGAATTTTCTTTAATTTTTAATTTTCATTTCATTTTTATAAAAAGAATTTCTAAAATTTTATATTTTTCGTAACAAACTTTTAATATTTTTATGAAATTTCTTTAATTTCTCAATTTTTTATTTATTAAAATTTATCTTAGTTTAGTTTATTTATTTATATTCCGGAGTACACGTAACGCTTAATTCAATCACAGTGTCACCTAACGAAAAAAATGATGAAAACATAAGTATTGAGTGATAGAGCTAATAATCAATTTAGACATATGCTACACTTTGATAGTTCATATAGATTTTTAAAAATTTTAAGTAATAAATTAAAATTTTAGACATATTCAAATTAACACTAAAGTAAAAATTCATTAAAAGATAAAGCATTTTTCCAAATTTATCCTATACAATGTTATAAGACAAGATTGTATGGAATGCCTTATTTCAAATTACGTTTTTATACCAAAAAATAATTTTTCGTATGAGAAATTTAAAAGATATGTTTTCCTTATCTCAAATATGTTATTTTCGAAAATTTTCTCAAACAATAATGTGATTTTAGTTTTAAAATCTGAAGATTGAACTTAAAATTTAGGTTTAAAATCTGAAGATTAAACTTAATTTAATTTACAAAAAAAAACCTATTAGAAAAAGAAAAATATAACGTGCGAGTTAGACCATCTGCATTGGTGGTCTCTTCATGAGTCTCTCAACTAAAAAATGAATCAAAAATAAATAAAAAACTACTTTCTAAAAAAGAAATGGAGAGAATCGGTTTTAAATAAAAATCCATGAGAACCCTTCTCATTTCTCTCTCATGAGACACATGTCCACAAATGATTAGTTTTAACTCAATTTATAATAATTTTTATTTCTTATAGTTTTTTTTTGTCAACGGCAAATTATATTGGGCTACAACTGGTAGACCCAATAGCCAAATTCCTACATAATGTAGGAGGGGAGACTCGATCCCAGATTATGCAAATGAGCTGCTTTATATGAAACCTACGTCATTTGCTATTTCTTATAGTTTAAAAAGCTAATTAAATTATTCATATATTATTAATTATTAAATTTTTATATCTTATTAATTATAAAATAAAATTATCTATCTAACAAGATTCATTAAGCTGCACTTTAAATTATATATTAATATTATATTTATTATTAAAATTAAATTAATAGAATAACATTAAATTATATAAAAATATGATTTTTTTTTTAAAAACCAAGATTAAAAATTATATATTAATAATTGTAAAATATATAATTTTATTTACAATTATATGAAATTATAATTTTCTTCATAAATTATTTACAAGCTATTATTTTATTATTATTATTTTCAATTGTATTATTATTTTTATTCTAATATTTAAAATAACATTTTAAATAAAAATTAGTAGAGTATTATATTTACAAAATAGAAAAATAATAAAATTAATTTTTAAAAAAATTATTAATATTATATTAGTGAGATACTTAGTGAATCTCTCACCAATGCGGACTAAAATTAACATAGAGTTCTCAGAAAAAGATTTTACTAAAAATTAATATTATATTATAGTTACGAAAGACTTAATGAGTGTCTCACCATTGCAGATGCTCTTGAAAAGGATTCAAAAACATGGAAGCACAATGATTACCGACAAAGACATGCTAAGCTCTCCTGCTTCGTCTAACTTATAGTTTTTTTTTTTTGATAACGGTGGAAATCATAAAGATTTTCTTGATCCAGAAATTAATTTTATGAAACTTTGCATCCAGTTTTGTGTTTCCTCCCACCTAGAAGTTATCAGTTGTCCAAAACGATGATTTATTTTTCTTGTTTTGATTCGTTATTGTTCTTTGGACCAACGATCTCGATCCTCCAAAAAAATTTTATATAACACTAAACCACTCAAATTTAGGATTTCCCAATTTAGAAATGGATTTAAATTTATGAAATTTTCTAGGTTACGATACAAACCAAAATCGTGCAAAATCTTATTTCCGGCTACATTGTTCCTCATCAGACTACCTTCCCACTGTACACGACCAATTAAGTTAGCCCCAAATGGGTAATTATTTATTTACATATATACAGCAAACTTGAATCTCGTCGATATTTTAAGATAACTGGAATAAGAAAAAGGCGAAGGAGACAATTGGCTCTTACATGCTGGTTCAATGATTCGGAACACAACACAACAAAGAAATAGATTAACCATATAGTTATTATATGAATTGGAATAGCATTTCAAAGTTCTTAAGAGAATGTATATGTATATTAGATTATGACTTACAAGTTAGTTTTCTACTTTTTAACAGCTTCTTCAAGCTCTCTTAAACCACCAACCTTCTGTTCAATTTCTTCTATAAGTTCTTCACGCCATAGCTCTGCTCTTGCTTTCTCCTCTATGTCTTCTTGCTGCACCATATAATATAATATACATTAATAACAACTATATCCAGTCTTTTAATAGTTGTACTTTACTACTACATTGGTGATCTATTTAAGGTCTATAGCCTGATTTAGCCCAATTTCAGCCAATCATAATTGTTATGTTTTGAGAAAAACTATGAATGGGCAGGTCTGTTAAGGTTTGTTCCCCAAAGGCATGAGAGAAAACCGGATCTAAACCGGTCCACAGTGTCTACTTATTTCAATGCAACACCCCTAACTATAATTTGTATGACTAAGTAACTTCTATTTTGATGTTAGAAGGAAAGATACATACAGTTTCATAGACCCAATATCCAGTTCCATCACCTCCATCTCCACGGTACTCCTCCGAGTCATAGAAGGGATCCTATAATGATCCAATATCACAAAGTGTTAAAATCCCAGGGTATCAAAAGGATCAAGAGATTCAATATGACTTGTATTTTTTTTCCATACTTTTGCAGAACCGAAGTACAAACATCCCCAACAAGTGAACATGATGTAGAACATATCTGCAGATTAATGTCAAAACCAAAACTTGAGAAACCAAAAGTGAAAAAAACTAACCTTTATTATTATACATATTGATAATAAGATTATATCAAGCAACCCCAAAACTGTAACTTACAGACATTCTTGATGGCTTTGTCACTTAGATGCCATATGTGTTTCTCTGTAATGATATCACGCATCCCTTCTATTTGTTGAACCATCACTGCCATTAATGGCAAATCATGTGGCAATGCCTTTCTTACACAGGAGCTTCCTCTCATCATAGTCTTTTGCCTCTTCTCATTCACTTTCATCTTATTTTCAAAACATTAATTCATACAAGAATAAGGGTACGTATTCTTATGATTAAAAGACTTAATTAGTTAAAGATAATAACTTACAGGTTGCCAATATCCATGATTTGGACCTGAAATCTGCTTAGGCTACAACACAAGACACAACAATTCTTTAGTAACTTTGTCTAAATGAAATAGCTATCATATAACTTGATAGTATATAGAAATTATGTGTACTGAGTAATTGGAGGAAGAAGGGATATGAAGATTTGTGAAGGTGGAACTTGTGAAAGCTTTAGCCATGGTTACTTCCTGATGGTGGCAATGGAGGAGAGAAAATGCAACCTTTTTTTTGATATAAGTATATATAATTCATTCATATATTTTAATTTTATTAGATCTTTGAAGACAGAAGATGTGTGGATAAGGAAACCGTATCGTCCACTCTTCTTTCTTGTGATAAAGCATCAAGGCGTATGTTAGTCATCACCGAACGGTTTCTAGAAAGCGCAGTTTAGCAATTAGATAAAACTTAAGTCTTCTCAAAGAAAAAGGTATGTTAGCAACTATTCCCTCTTTCATATTCAATCTTTGTCCTTTTCAACAAACTTTGATTTTTGCGCCTCCAAAAACACTCTATAATTTCAAATATAGAGTTTTTTGTTCTCCAATAAGAAACTCTAAAACTCTAAATTTGAAGTTTTGGGTAGTTAAACTTCAAATATAGAGTGTCACTACTCAAAACTTCAAATTTGAAATTTCATCTTTTTATTTGCATTCTGGTCCTTACAATTATATATTTTATTTATGATTTGAAGTTTTATCTTTTTATTTGCATTTTGGTCTTTACAATTATATATTTTATTTATGATTCTTAAATATTTTCTCATTTCTCATTTTAATCTTTAAATTTTTTATATCTCATAAATCTTTAAATTTATTTCTATAAATTTAATTTTTATACATAAAATAAAATAAAATTAAAACAAGATTTATATTATTTTAAAAGTAGAATTAGACAAGAAGAATATAACAAAACAAACTTAATAAAAAAACATTTTAGAAAGGTACATGAAGTGGCGGAAAATGAAGATTTTCGTTTTCAACAATTTTTAGCTCGTAATCTACAAATGAAAAATAAAGAGAGTCATTTCTTATTTTGAAATGCACTAGTTGATCACATATGAGAGCATTACGGAAATAATTTGTGGAATAATATGATATTTTTTGTAGTGCAATATTTAATTATGTATTTTTATTTCTACTTTTATATTTTAATGTAAGTTCTTATGAATTAATATTGCTGTAATATTTTTATATATGTATTAGTTATTTATCAAAAGTTTTTTTAATTTACTTTTGGAGAGAAATACTTTCAAATTTAAAATATAGAGTTTGAGAAACTTCTAGATAGAGAGTCTTTTTGGAGATGCCCTTTGTAACCACATAACATGTTTAAGTCTTTTGACCGTGTATGTTAGCAACAGAAACCAAAAATTGTTAAGAAAGCGCCGGTCAATCAAAATCTCCGCTTACGTTACGTTGTCCTTCTTCCCAATAAATTGATCGTTTAATATTAGCAATTTTCTTCACATTCGCGCAGGTTAGCAATCGCAGAACACTTCAAAAAGGCGTATTTTAGCATCTTTTCAGCTTAATTTTTGGTAATCCAACTTTCCATTCTCGTCTTCTTCCCGTGTGAATCATCTGATCTTCCTTTCTCTAATCTCTTCCTCTTACCCTCCTCAAAGACAAAATCCACCATGGGTCGCTTGATGGGATTGCTCGATCTCGAAAAACACTTCGCCTTCTACGGGGCTTACCACAGCAATCCGATCAACATTCTGATCCACATCGTATTCGTTTGGCCGATCGTCTTCACAGCTTTACTTCTCCTCTACCCTTTGCCCTCAATTTTTGATCCTTTTTTATTAGGGTTTACTCAGTCGATGACTCTCGACGGCGTTCTTCGATTTAACGCCGGGTTTATTTTCACGGTGGTTTATGCTCTGTTCTATATCTGTTTGGATAAAACATCTGGACTTGTTGCCGCTCTCATGTGTTTCTCTTGCTGGGTTGGTTCCAGTTTTCTCGCTGATCGATTAGGAACTTCTTTAGCCCTTAAGGTTAGTATTCTCTATAATCTCAATTTAGGGTTTCTGAAAAAAAATCCATCTTTGTGGATCCATGAGTTACGCTCATGGAGGAAATGATTGTCAATGAGTATATTTATGAGAGAGTATGTGGATCCATGAGTTACGCTCTCTTTCTCTCCATCTTTGTGTATATGTATGTATGTATGTAGTCTAGTTAATGCATTTATTGCATTGTTTTCCATGTTCTGACTTGAAATCCCGTATTTATAATTGTTATGTTCAGTGAATAACAAATTGGTTTATATGAATTTGTCATTTCTTCAATGGTTTACCATTCCTCTCTCTCTTCGGTTCAGGGTCCATAATAATGTCCTGGACATTCTCATAATCAGTAATGGCAGTTTGTTCTGCAACTTGTCCACCTATGGAGTTGGCAAGATTCTGATTATTTGGTCGGAAGATTTACTCTATCTTAAAAAGACTTGTAGCGTTTTTAGTGTTGTTAATTCATTAGTGAAGAGGCATTTGTGATGGTCTTAAATATGGTTTCAGACACATAACTTGTTCAAAATAATTCTAGGTTTTCTTGCAAAGCATTTGAAGGGACATATGTAACTTAGGATCTTCATAAAGCTTCAGTGTCCTAGATTAGATGTGATTAGTTTGTCTTACAGTTATTCAAGAGAAAGGAAAACACAGTAGATGCTCACCCTCATTTAAACACCCTATGTTATGTAGCTACTGTAACAATTAACTTTATTTTATCAGGTTGGGTTAGCATCTCAGCTGTTATGTTGGACCGGGCAGTTCATTGGGCATGGAATATTCGAGGTAAGTCCATTGGCTTTATGAAATCAATTGTTTTGATTCTCATGAGGCCTAACACAGATCTTCTTGATTCTTGTCTACTCACAGAAACGAGCACCTGCGCTATTAGACAATCTAGCACAAGCGTTTCTCATGGCTCCATTCTTTGTGTTGCTCGAGGTGAAAGTTGTTGGTGGTGTTGTGTTCTGTTTGCTATCTGTTGCTACCTTCTTAATACTGCTCCTTGAAAACACTTACCAGAAAACTTGAAAAGTTAATGTGGAATTGTGTGAATGAATGCAGGTTCTCCACTCTGTTTTCGGGTATGAACCATATCCTGGCTTCCAAGCGCGTGTGAATGCCAAGGTACAAAATGATATTAAGGAATATAGGGAAAGGAAGCAGAAAACTAAGAGCACATAACAGAGCAACTTAAACCCTTTGTCTCGTCTCTGTAAGCAAAAGAATAATATGACCAGCCTTGGATTGATGGGTATGTGTACAACTATGTTTCAATATATTAAAGGTTGCAACTGATTTCGGTCACTACTTTAGGCGTCGCATTATTGTGATCAGTCTTCAACTGGCCCAATATGAATGAAAGTTTTACCTTTGGGAAAAAAGAAGAAGACTGATCACAATAACAACAATGTTTTGTTTTTTAAGATCGACAAGAGATACCAACCAATTAGGAACAAAACAATCTGAAGTAGCATACAAGTATTACCCATAGCAGCTATATGAGCGATAAGATCCGCACAACCATTTGACTTTTTACTCCTCATGGTAAGCGATGAATTAAGATATCGTCGGGCTGAGCTCGTGGCTTCACTTGTGAAGCTTTTTAACCTCGGGTGAAGTCGCCGTTTCAGCAATGCCTCCACTATAATTTAGGATTCTCTTTGTCAAAGCCTAAGTTGTCAATTACACGCACAGCCCATGTGAGGCTTGTAGCCTTTGCTTCTAGGCTCCACCTAAGTTTAGGGTACGTTTTATAACCTAGCCAACGAAAATCACCTACACTCTCACGAAGAATCCATCCCACACCACAATGTTTGTTCTTTTCCCAAACAGCATCATAGTTGCATTTGAAAGTACATGTAGGTGGTTGTCTCCAATTAGCAACATATTCTCTTCTATTCTGATTCAATTTTGGCTTTGGTTCAAGTTGGTGGGCAGCTTTCCATTCAGCTAAATCATCTTTGCCCTTCTCCACCAGGTGGTGAATCTTTATATCTTCTCTCTCAAAAACAAAATTATTCCATACCTTCCATAATCTTTATATCAGCCAAGAGAAATTTTCAAATCTCGGCCCATTATCTTCTTTCATATAAATCTAATTAGGGATAAAAAGTGCAGCTACATTAGCAAACATAGACTCAAAAAGGAGGAGATGAAAAATTGTTGCTATAGCTACATTCAAGACTTTGCTGACAAGTGGATTTGGGTTTGCGATGGGAAGGTCGCATGGATAAAGTCTTCTTGTGTTACACCTACCCGGATCAACACCAAGTCACCTTCGCAGCAGCCCAGCCCACGGATTATGTCCTCAATTGGTGGGACCGAGACGTTGATGACCGAAGGAGGAACTACGAACGTCCCATTTCTAGATGACATGAATGAGAGGCTTACTAGGAAGGTTGAACGTCAAACCTACAATGGCTTTGAGGAGATGTTGCACTTGGCCATCCAAGTGGAACAACAAATTAAGAGGAAAAATGCTAGCACCTCTCAGGCTCGAGGACAGGGACTTCCGACCTGAACCCCGAACGCGTCGTCATCCCAATGACTTAGCCGCGGACCTAATAAGCCCAAAGCCGTTCACATCGACTCCGGATTCAAGCCACACGAGTCTAGTGTCAATCCGCGACCCGAGTCGCGCCCTTAACCTACCGATGCAAGAGCTAGGGACATCGAGTGCTTCAAATATCGAGGACGAGGTCACTATGCTCGTGATTGCTCAAACCAAAGGAACATGACCCTCACGGTTACCGGGGGTTACAAATCTCAAGATGAGGCCGATGACCCGCAAGAACCTTATGGAGAAGTTGAGGCCGAGGAGACCATTGCCGAGCCGGATATTGGAGAACTTCTCATGATATGCCGAGTGCTCAGCGTCAACCCAGCACCAGCGGACTCCAATCAACGTGACAACATCTTCCACACTCAATGCATGGTAAGCAGGAAGGTGTGTGGCTTGATCATTGACGGGGGCTCATGTACTAATATCGCGAGCTCCTACATGGTCAAGAAACTCTTTCTTACGACCACACCCCACCCAAAACCTTATAGACTTAAGTGGTTGAACAATAAATCAATGATTAATGTACCGACCATCGACCCACAGATCACCACTAGATCCAAGACAACTGCTCGGAACATACAGACCAAGTGCAACAAGTATGCTGCCGAGTTCCTAGAGTCGTATGACCCGCGGTCATACGACCAGCCCGATGTGACCCGAAGGAGGTTATCCGAACGGTCTTCACCATCACTAGTTGAAGAGCCTAAGCCGTTAAGGAAGCTAGGTACTCTTTTTCCCCACATTGGTTTTGTCCCAAGTGGTTTCCCAAGGGAGATTTTAATGAGGCCAAGACACTTAGCGCTTGGCCGCGCACCTCCGAGTAACGTGGCCATCTCTATCCCCTTTCATTTTATAGCCGTTATTACTTGTACGGGACCTTATCTTATTAGCCGCGTTTTGGCTATTTTACCCACATGTTTAGGGTTTTTATCTTTGCCTATAAAAGGGCCCTTTATGCATTTGTAAAGAGGTTAGCCTCATTTTGTAAGAAAACAAGTTTTCTCCTTTCTCTTTGCGTGTGATTTGCTTATAAATCCTTAGCCGACGTAGAACCGGGCTCACGGCGGCTAAGCCAGACCGTATCGTTAGAAGAGACATCCCTCACGTGTCGTTGATGTGTCTGCATTTTAGAACATTTTAGGGGCATTATTTAGCATATTTTGCATCCATACTTACAGTATTATCATTGTTTTAGGTTCTTTTAGGCGTAATTTGCATATTTAGTATTGGGCATTGCATACATTGCATAAAGTGTATTTTTAGGCACTTTTGGAGCTTATTACGGAGTATTTTGGACTACAAGAAGACCTATGGGAAGATCGGCTGGCCTAAAGTTGAAGTTCATGATGTGATCTAGAATATCTCCATGACACTCGAGCATGACACTCAATAATCAATTGCTCGAGTGGTTTTAACACCAGAATGTTGACTTTTTTGTCAGTTGACTTTTTATGCTTTTTTGTAAAAATGGCCTATGTATACCCCTTTATGTAAAAAGGCAATCCCAATAACATTTTAAGCATTTTTCCTTTTTTCTTTCTTAGTAATTTTCCTTTTTTCTTTCTAAGTAATTTTCATTTTTCTCTTTAAGTAAATTTCCTTTTTCTTTTGAAGAGAAGATCTTTAATGATCTTTAAGTTGTTTTCGAATTTCCACTTTGAATATATCGAATTTTCTAGCAAAAAAAAAAGAGTCGAGTTCTCTTTCAATTGTTCTTTAAAAGTTTATGTTATTGATTTTCGATTCTAAGTCTATGCTCTTCTTCATGAATTTTGAATAAGTCAAATTAGGGTTCTTGAGGAGATGGTGAGATTAGGGTAAACCTAGGGAATTTCAGATTTGTTTATGGTTAATTAAGGTTTAGATCTCTTTAATTTAAGTGTCCTTAATGCTTGTTTCTCTCTGATCAATTGAAATCTGATCACTTGGTGATTCCCACCCGAGAGGCGTCTGCGGAATCGCTTGAACAAACTTAGGTTGAGATAACGTTTCCTAGCTCAAGAGATTTATCGTCTAGGGTGTTATTAGGCTCTGTTAGGTCCATGTCTAATGCCTCTTAAACTTCTAATTGTTGGTGAGGATCAAGTCTGGTTGTTGTTCAAGAGAGGTCCCATTGCATGAGAATGAATGTGATTTATGTGATTCCGTGCTTAGAGATCATCTAAATAGGTTGATAAACAAGTCTGAATTCCCTAGAAATGCTTTAATCATTGATCCCTAACCTCAAGAACACCTTTTCGCCATTGAATTTTCGTGACTTTAATACTCTGTTTTTAGTTTAAAACTCTGCTTTGGAATTACTCTGTTTTGCACTCTACTCCGTTTTTCTATTGCTCCGTTTTCATTAGTCTGTTTTTATGTTCTGTTTTTGTGCTCTGTTTTAGTATTTCATTTTCATTGCGTCACAAACCACCGTAATCGTTTCTGGCTTAGATTATGATAAGTAGATTGCATCCCGATTGGTAGTTCACTTGCCCAGTGGATTGACACCATATTGTATTGCAATTGATTTCATAAGAGTATGTTATTTGACAAACACTGCAAAACCTTGTTATCAAATTGGTGCCGTTGTCGGGGACCTATTTAGCTACAATTAGGATTTTCACTTTCCTGAGACTAAGTTTTACAACTACATTCTAAAGCTCGTTTCTGGGTTTTGTCTATTTTCAGGAACACTCGATCAACTCACTCGACCATCTAAGCTCGAGCGCCTTGACTTTTCTCTGTTCCCAGAAAACTCGATCAATACACTAGACCAAACAAGCTCGAGTGTCTTGATTTTTTTTAGCAAAACCCAAAACACTCGATCAATACACTCGACCAACCTCTGGTCGAGTGTCCGTTACCACTGGCAAAAACTCAGTTGCATGATTACCAGATCCTGTGGTAGTGAAGATCTCATCCTATACTCGGACAAAATAGACTGTTTGCCTCGTGAACACTTGCGGGAACAACAGAACAAATTGAACGAGGAGTTTACGGATCAGGTAGACATGGAAGACCAGGTAAAAGCTACTGACCTAGGACCTCGTCCGAGGCGCGTAAGACACATTGGAGCTGGTGATGCTCCCATTATTCACATAAAACACCACAGAATTGTTCCACCAACTATTGCCAACAACAACTTTGAGATTAAGAGTGGTATGATCTCCATGGTACAGAACATTAAGTTTCATGGTTTGCCTTCAGAGGATCCGCTGGATCATCTTGATGAGTTTGAGAGACTAACCAGTTTGGCAAAGACTAATGGGGTTAGTGAGGATGCTTTAAAGCTGAGGTTGTTTCCTTTCTCTCTTGGAGACAAAGCACACTTGTGAGAGAAACACTTGCCCCAAGGGTCTATTACATCCTGGGATGCCTGCAAACAAGCATTTCTAGGTAAATTCTTCTCCAACTCCAGAACCGCGAAACTTCGCAATTCTATCTCCGGTTTCAAGCAAAACCATTCTGAGACATTCTCTGAGGCATGTGAACGATTCAAGATGTACCAATCCCAGTGTCCTCATCATGGGTTTACTACTGAGTCACTTCTTAGCACTCTCTACAGAGGGGTTATTCCCAAAATCTGAATGTGGCTAGACACAGCAAGCAGTGAGAACTTTCTGAACAAGGATGTAGATGATGGATATGAATTGGTTGAGAATTTAGCACAAGCAGATGGCCAATACAGTGATGACTATGATCGAACACCTAGAGGTATAGCTGATCCTGACATGCTTAGTAGGAAGGAGCTCAAAGCCATACAAGACAAGCTCGATAGGTTGCTCTCGGTTCACTATAAGCAGGTGCATCATGTGAGTGAGTCAGAACAGGTTGAAGAGGATGAAGTTCAAGTAGAGGAGGTCAGTTTTGTACATAATCAAGGTAACAGCTACATGCCTTACAACAGCTACAAACCCAACCCTAACCTCTCCTACAAAAACACCAACATGACAAACCCTTAAGATCAGATATACCCACCAAAACCACATAACCAACCAAAACCCAAAACCTTTATCCCAGAACAACAATACCACCAAACGCATCACCACCAACACACTGTACCACCTGGTTATGAATCAAATAACACAAACCAACCTTAACAAACACCTGAGGTAATGGATATATTACAACAAATACTGAAAGGTCAGACAGCCACAACTTCTGAAATAACAAGTAAATTTGCCGAGGTACACACTAAGATATATGCTTCCCATAATGACCTCCACTGCAAGTTTGAAACTCTCAATGCCTGCCTCAAGTATGTCGAGAATCAGCAAGGATCCTCATCTACCGTGAAACCGACTGGACAACTACCAGGTAAAGCAGTTCAGTTGCCTAAGGAGTATCACGCCAACGCTATTACACTCCGTAGTGGCCGTGAATTACTAATATGTGCTGAGGACATAGACACCACTAAGGACAGTGTCATTCAGGATGGGGAGGATGATTTGGTCGAAGAACAGACAAAAATCAGCACGAAACCACCAAAACGTCTGACACTCGACCATCGACACTCGACCAACCTCTGGTCGAGTGTCGCCTCCTGAACCCAGAAAACCGACTGATTTGTAAAAAGACCCAAAACCGTTCGCTCCACCGCCTTTCAAACCCCAACTTCCTTTCCCACAGAGATTCAAGAAGGATGTTGCAGACAAATAAAAGGCTATCTTTGAAAAACAGATAAGGGAAGTTGAGGTGAAGATACCGGTTCTAGATGCCTTCATGCTGATGCCTCCTTACCAGATGTTTTTGAAGGATGCAGTCAAAGACTAAACACAAGAAGTTGAAGGGACAGTTGTGCTAACACATGAGGTCAGTGCTGTTATACAGAGGAAAGTTGTACCTAAGAAGATAGATGATCCAGGAACATTCACAATCCCATGCTCCTTAGGACCTCTCACATTCAGAAGTTGCTTATGTGATTTAGGAGCATCGATCAGCTTGATGCCATTAACAGTTGCCAAACGTTTAGGATTTGACAAGTACAAAACCTGCAAGATATCCTTGGTATTAGCTTATCACACTAAGGTCGAGTGTCAACTCTCAGTCGATCCAGACGATTGGTCAAAGCTCAAATCACCAAAAGTGGACCTTAAACCACTCCCCTCCGGGCTCAGGTACGCGTTTCTTGGAACTAACTCAACATATCCTGTAATAGTGAATGATGTATTAACTGATGATGAGTTAGGTATGTTGCTTGCTGAGTTGAAACGGTTTAGGAAAACTCTAGGATATTCATTGTCTGATATTAAAGGAATTTCTCCTGACTTGTGCACACATAGAATTCACCTCGAAAATGAATCCTACTCTAGCAGGGAACCTTAGAGGAGACTAAATCCAAATTTGAAAGAGGTTGTTAAGAAAGAAATTTTGAAATTGCTAGATGCTGATATTATTTACCCCATTTTGGATAGCAAATGAGTATCTCATGTGCATTTTGTGCCCAAAAAGGGAGGATTCACTGTTGTTAGGAATGAGAATGATGATTTGATCTCCACTAGAACTGTTACACTGGCATAAAATGTGCATTGATTTTAGGAAATTGAATTATGCATCTAGGAAGGATCATTACCCCTTGCCCTTCATTGATCAAATGTTAGAAAGGTTGGCTAATCACTCATACTACTGTTGCCTTGATGGATATAGTGGATTTTTCTAGATCCCTATACATCCAAATGATCAGGAAAAGACAACCTTTACTTGCCCTTATGGCACATTTGCATATAGGAGAATGCCATTTGGTCTTTGTAATGCACCTGCTACTTTTCAACGTTGCATGACTTCGATATTTTCAGATCTGATTGAGGAGATGGTTGAGGTATTTATGGACGATACGATTTCTCTGTCTATGGCTCTTCCTTCTCCTTTTGTTTGTCGAATTTGTGCAGGGTTCTATCTAGGTGCGTTGAAATAGACCTTGTGCTTAATTGGGAGAAGTGCCACTTCATGGTAAAGGAGGGCATTGTTCTAGATCATAAGATATCAGAAAAGAGTATTAAGGTTGATAAAGCCAAGATAGAAGTCATGGTTTAACTGCAGTCTCCCAAAACAGTGAAAGACATTAGGAGTTTCTTGGGTCATGCAGGGTTTTATAGGCGTTTCATTAAGGATTTTTCTAAGACTGCTAGGCTTCTAACTCGTCTCCTCTATAAGGAGACGGGCTTCATCTTTGATGAAGATTGTCTCAAGGCCTTTCTGGAACTTAAGGAAGCCTTAGTGACAGCACATATTGTTCAAGCGCGTGACTGGACTCTCCCTTTCGAGATAATGTGTGATGATAGTGATTACGCTGTTGGAGCAGTTCTGGGACAAAAGAAGGATAAGAAGCTCAATGTGATTTACTATGCTAGTAGAACACTAGATGAGGCCCAGGTGAAGTACTCCACGACGGAAAAGGAGTTACTTGCAGTGGTGTTCGCCATTGAGAAGTTTAGATCCTACTTGGTTGGATCGAAAGTTATTGTGCATGCAGATCATGCAGCTCTAAGGCACTTAATGAAAAAAAGGATGTCAAACCTAGACTACTTAAGTGGATTTTGCTGCTGCAGGAATTTGATATGGAGATAGTTGACAAGCCTGGGATAGAAAACGGTGTCGCAGATCATCTCTCCAGGATGCAGGTGAAAGGACCCCTTCCAATAGACGATGACATGCCAGAAGAACATTTGTTGAGTTTCTCCATCTGACACTCGACCATGACACTCGATCAATGATAAAAAGGTTTTTACGATGTTTTCTCAAATACCAAACTGTCTATCTAATCAATTGTAGTACAATATGGTGTCAATCCACTAGGAGAGTAACTAGAAATCAAGATGTAATCTACTTATCCTAATCTAAGCCAGATTCGATTTAGTGAGTGGTGATCTAATCTAGGTGAAAACGAAATCCTAAAATAGAGTGCTAAAAACGAGACAAGAAAATAGAAATGTAAAAACAGAGCATTAAAAATAAAGCAATAGCAAAATGAAACGAAGTACAACACCAAATCTTAACCTAAAAGCAGAGTATTAGTCCTCTACTTTCTAGCTCTTGAATCTCAAAACTCGCCGTGAAAAAGCTCGGAATCAGCCTCCGGAGCGCATCCTTCCTTTGGCCCATCTAAAGTTTTGAAGAAAAAGGCTACCTTTGAGTCCTATATACAGAAAAGCTTTTCTCCTCCAAACTCAAGGAAATCCCGAAATCTCTCTTGTTGGATCCTTACCGGGGACTTTAAAGGGAAAATGTCAAGTCTTTTATCTCCTCTTGAAGCCGTGCTCTCTGGTGCTCTTAAGGGAAGAATCTTAACCTCCTCTGTTCGTGATTTCAAGAAAGCTCCAACCTTTCAAGACTCCATTTGAATCATTTCTCGGCCGACACAAAAGGTGTAATCTTTCCTCCTCCAATGGATCCGAGTAAGCTACAAGTTGTTCCTATTATGCTCAAAGGGCCAAATTACTTGATGTGGGCTATAGCTGCAAAGACTACCATTTGCACAAAGAAAGGCTATTGGAGTCATGTAGTCAAAGATAGACCTCTAAAGAAGTCCGCATCAAGTGAGGAAGATGAGGAAGCGCTTGATGAGGATGATGATTGGTTCCTCATGGATCAATCTGTCAAAAGTCTATCATCTTGGGATCATTAGACAAACCCATCTTAGAAGCCTACTACTACTATGAGACAGCTAAAGACTTATGGGATTCATTGAAGAAAGTATATGGTAATATTTCAAGTCTCACTCGGGTTTTTGAAGTTAAGAAGGAATTAAGTAGTCTTTACCAAGATGACATGGAATTTACGGAATACTTTGTTAGATTTAGATCTTTGTGGGCCGAGATGGATATGCTTAGGCCAATGACATTGGAGCCTAAGGTGATTATGAGTAGAAGTGAAGAGGATAAAGTTCTCGGCTTGATGATGAACCTTAATCCGTGTTATACGGACCTTGTTAGACATATCTTGAGGACTGCGGCTACTACTCATTCACTTCCTAGTCTCGAAGAAGTTTGTGCTCAAATCCTGAAGGAACAAGGGTCTATTGGTCTATTGGAAAGAAAGGGATGTTCGGGTCTAATAATTGCCACAAACCTCAAGTTAAGACCGAAGATAAGAAGAGGCTAATATGCGAGCATTGTAAGAAGAAAGGTCATACCAAAGATAAGTGCTGGATCCTTCATCCACATCTTAAGTCAGCCAAGTTTAAAGAAGCAAGGGCTAACCTTACTCAAGAGAGGTCAGATGAACCAAATCAATAATCTCAAACTCTTTTTCCCTCGGGTTCATCCTCTTCGGCTGGACAGCAAGAACAAGGGATTGATGCATCATCTTCTTTCCAAGGAGAGGTGATTAAGAAGGCAGACTTGGAAGCTCTCATTCAATCCCTTAAGTCTCTAAGGGATTCTGGTATTTGTCTCTTCTCACACTCTTTATTTAAGCCGATTATCATTGACTCGGGAGCTTCTCATCACATGATTTGTGATAGGGAGCTAATTAGTGACATTGAACCGGCTTTAGGGAATGTGGTAATTGCCGATGGTGCTAAGGTATCAGTTAGTGGTGTAGGGAATTTACGCTTACTTAACAAGAAAATGAAAGCCTTCTTTATGCTCGGTTTCTCCTCAAACTTGTTATCGGTTAGGAAAGTGGTAAATGATCTAAATTGTTATGTTATCTTTGGTCATAATGGTGTTAAGTTTCAGGATATTAAGACTGGGAGCATGATCGGAGAAGGCATAATCCAAGACGGATTGTACATCCTTGAAGATTCTAATATGTTTTCTAAGTTTTATAACACTAATGTTGGTTTTTCGAATTCGGCTATTGGCTTGAAACCCTCTGTTTGGCATGCAAGGGCTAGCCACCCTCATATTCGTGCTTTGAACCTTATGTTACCTCAATTATCCTTTGAAATTTTAGTGATTGTGAAGCTTGCATATTAGGAAAACATTGCAAAACTGTTTATCCCTCATCATCGACCATTTATGATAATTGCTTTGATCTTGTTCATTCCGACGTATGGACTTCGCCGTGCATATCTAGGGATAGACATAGATACTTTGTGACATTTATTGATGAGAAGTCAAAATACACATGGATTACCTTAATGCCATCAAAAGATAGAGTGTTTGATGCATTTAAAAATTTTGAAGCTTACATCACTAATCACTTTAATGCTAAATTGAAGGTATTACGAACGGATAATGGTGGTGAGTATATGAGTCGAGTGTTCCAAGAACACCTTGCCAAACAAGGAATCCTTCACCAAACAAGTTGCCCTTATAATCCGCAACAAAATGGTGTAGCCGAACGTAAAAATCGGCATCTCATGCAAATTACACGAGCAATCATCTTTCATATGCACGTTCCAAAACATTTTTGGGGAGATGCTGTCATGACAGCATGCTATTTGATTAATCGAACCCCTCCTAAGATTCTCCGGGATGTGTCTCCATTTAAGGTACTTAACAAAACTGAACCACATTTAGATCACTTACGTGTATTCGGGTGTCTTTGTTTTGTTTAAGTCCCCGGAGATCTCCGCAACAATCTTGAAGCTAAAAGTAAACGGTGTATGTTTATTGGCTATTCTCCGACACAAAAAAGCTATAAATGTTATGACCCGGAGTCAAGAAGAGTGTATGTATCTCGTGATGTTAAATTCTTGGAAGATAGAGGATTGTATGATGCTACTACGTGGGATGACCTTCAGGACTTATCTGAGCTGAATCTAGACCGAGCCGCAAGCTTGCGGCTTCTCCTCCAACATTTAGGTCTTTCTCGGGAAACGGATACTGCACCCGCTGGGACGCGTCCTTCTTGCTCGAGGTCTCCGCACCGCTCCTTGCCTTCCGATACCGAGACGCACACACATCCCGCTGTTCCCGACTCCAGTCATGACCCTTCCGCCAGTGTTCCGGACGCACCCTCCCCAACGTCTTATCCAGTTCCGACTATCAATCCGGCCGAGGATTCTTACCCGACCGCGTATACCAATCGGACTATGACTTCCGAGTCATCTAGCTTGCATGATGATGGGTCTGTTCCGGGTCGTGATTCTCAGCCCGTCCAACCGCTTCGTCGTAGTACGAGGGTGCGCAAGGATCCCTCAAGATGGGTAGAAACGCGGACATACTATAATGCCTTTGATGTAGCTCATCTGACTCACGCGGTATTCTCTATGAACCTTGTACCACCTCATTTTAAAGCTTTCCTTGGGAAAATTGAGTTGGATCAGGTACCCAAGACGTTTACCGAAGCTAGCCAAAACGTCGCCTGGATGGAGGCGGTTAATGCTGAAGACGTCGCAATGGATGTCAATAACACATGGGCTGAGGCTGAACTCCCTCTGGGAAAGAAAGCTGTCTCTTGCAAGTGGGTCTTTACCATTAAGTATAAGGCTAATGGAGAGATTGAACGCTACAAGGCACATCTTGTTGCACGAGGCTTCACTCAAACCTACGGGAGGGATTATACAGACACCTTTGCTCCGGTTGCCAAGCTTCATACGGTAAGGGTTGTGCTTTCCTTATCTACTAATCTGTCTTGGGATTTATGGCAGATGGATGTCAAGAACGCTTTCCTTCAAGGAGAGCTTGAGGAGGAAGTGTATATGACTCCACCGCCGGGACTTGAGTCTAGGTTTGATCCCGGAAAGGTTCTTCGGCTTCGGAAAGCCATCTACGAGCTAAAGCAATCTCCAAGAGCTTGGTATCATAAACTGAGCCCTACCCTTCGTGATTGTGGTTATGTCAAGTCTGAAGCCGATCACACTTTGTTCACCTTACGACGGTCTCAAGGCATTGTGGTTGTGCTCATTTATGTGGATGACCTTATCATCACCGGCGATGATAAGGAAGGTATTTCCCAAACTAAGACTTATCTCCATTCTGTTTTTGACATCAAAGACTTGGGGAAGTTGACGTACTTTCTAGGGATTGAGATTTGTCGTTCCTCGGAAAGCTTATTTCTCTCCCAACGAAAGTACACTCTTGATATGTTATGTGAGACAGGAATGGAGACTTCTAAGTCTATCAAGACACCGATTGATGATGGTTACAAGGTTCATTGAGAGGGGGAGAATGCAGCTGAGCCATATGAGGATCTAATGTTGTACAGGCGACTCGTAGGTAAGCTTATTTACCTTACCATAACCCGTCCCGACCTCTGTTTTGCAGTAAACCAAGTTAGCCAGCACATGCAAAATCCCACGAAGCATCATTGGTCGATGCTTGAGCGCATCCTTCAGTATCTAAGAGGGAGTTCAAGCCAAGGCATTTGGATGGGTAAGCATGATAGTACTACAATATCTGGATATTGTGATGCTGATTGGGCAGGTGATAGGAACGATAGAAAGTCTACTACTGGTTTTTGCACATTCATTGGAGGGAACTTGGTGACTTGGAAGACCAAGAAGCAAAAGGTGGTGGCTTGTTCTACCGCAGAAGCGGAATACCGAGCGATGAGGAAACTCACAGATGAGTTGGTGTGGCTCCGGAGTATCCTCAAAGATCTAGGGTATGACACCAATGAACCGACCATAATGCATTGCGATAATCAAGCAGCGATTCACATAGCCAACAACTTAGTCTTTCATGAGAGGACCAAGAGTATTGAAGTGGACTGCCACAAAGTTCGGGAACGCATAGCTCAGGGAGTGACCCTTCCGTGTTACACACCAAGTGAAGATCAATTGGCAGACATCTTCACCAAGGCCGCAAGCTCCAAGGTTTGCAACCATATTTATGGCAAACTTGGACTTGTAAGCCTTGACTGCCCTTGACCTCATGTCTCCTAACCTCAAAGTATACATGCTCTTTTTCCCTCATAAAGGTTTCGTCCCAATGGGTTTTCCTTTGTGAGGTTTTTACCGAGGTGTATGCTTTGTGGTTTCCAAGCTAAGTCTCTATTCCATTACGGCTTAGCTTGAGGGGGAGTATTGGCCAAGCATCCTCACTAGGCCACACCAATAAAATCCAAGAGGCCTAGTGACATTTATCTCTAGGAAGATCGGAAGACGCGCATCACTTCGGTTGGACGCGACTTCGGGAAAAAGAGAAGCCGTGAGATGCAAGGCCCAAAAACGTAGGGCGCAAGGCAAGAAGACGTGGGAAGCAACTTGTGAGGTGCCTCTCTTGACCGTTTATGGATAAGGTAGGTGGTCCTTCCCCAACGGTCAAAGTGGTCCCGGGAATATGACCGTTGAGCGCGTGCAGCTTCGAAGTGGTCCCTGCTGGGCGCGTGAAGACCAGGTGGTCCCCTCCAGCTGCCAACGACCTCAGGTGGTCCCCTCCAGCCTCTAGCGACTTCTTCTCTCTCTCTTCTCTTCTTCTAATTTGCGATTTTTCTGTCTATTTAAGCTGAACTATTGTATCCTTAAGTTTTATGGAGATTTAATGGAAGCTTTCTTCATATTCTCTTAAACTCTTTAATCTCTCATTCTCTCTCTTGCTTTCGCAATGTGTATTACTCAAACCCACATTTGATTTGGTGACCTTAGTTAATGATTTTATGAAATATGGTTATTTTGATCGTAGACTAAATGAGACAAATGTGTGTTTAATTTCTAAGAAGGAAAAACTAACTTTAATCTGAGAATTTAGACCAATTAGTCTTTGTAATATAAGTTGCAAAGTCATATCTAAGATATTTTGTCAAAGATTGAAGAAATATCTTAGGAACTTGGTCTGTGAAACTCAATCGGTCTTTGTTTAAGGGAGGTGCATATCAGATAATATAATGATTGCTCAAGAAATATTTCATGCACTGCAAATAAATAAATCATGTCGAGGATCATTTATGGCAATTAAAACTGATATGAGTAAGGCTTATGATTGAGTGGAATGAAATTTCATTAAACAACTGGAAATGGCAATTAGCAATGGAATTTCATTGAACAACTGTTCAAGAAAATGGGTTTTCAGGAGTCTTTGATACAATGTTTGATGTGGTGTATAAGATGAGTGAGTTACTCTTTTTTAATTAATGGTAAACCAAAAGGAAACTTAGTACTATACAGGGGGTTAAGACAAGGTGATCCTCTATCACCCTATATTTTTATTATGTGCACATAGGTGTTTATTCATAATCTTTGGAAGGTAGAAGAAAGTGGGTCAATCGACGGTTTGCGTATTGCAAGAGGAAGTCTGGTGGTATCCCATCTTCTTTTGATGGTGACTCTTTATTGTTTTGTAAAGCAAAAGCTTCTAAGGCTCAATCCATTTTAAGGATTTTGAAGATCTATGAAGCCACCTCACGGCAACAAATTAATTTCACAAAATCATCACTTCAATTTGGACATATTGTAAAACAAGAGGACAAAATTGAGATTCACAACATTTTGGGATTTCAAATCTGGGAGATGTGGATACTTTTTTAGGATATCAAAATGTATAGAAGGGTCTAAAACTAAAATCTTTAGTTTATTAAAGGGAAACTCGAGGAGAGGATGTCGTGTTGGTTTCCAAAACTTCTTTCCAAATGTGGAAATAAGGTACTTATTTAATCAGTTCTTATTGCATTGCCTACATATGTAATGTTGTGTTATAAATTGCCAAAATCTACTATTCTTCCCCTGAATACTGCCATAGCGAATTTTTGGTGGAAAAATAATAATGAGTCTAAAGATATACACTAGAAATAGTGGGAGAAATTATGTAAAGACAATCAGAAGGGGGCCTTAGAATTAGATATATTGATGAATTTAGTATTGTAGTTGGCAAAACAGTTATGAAGGCTATTAAATTTCCCTCACTCTCTTTCTTCCCAAATCTTTAAAGGGAGATATTATAAGGATTCTAACCCTTTAATACCATCGAGGTTATACTTTCCATCCTATGGGTGGAGGAGCATCACATCAGCTAGAGCCTTAGTCAGCAAAGATAAGTTCAAGGAAGTAGAAAATGGGTGCTCCACCTTAGTATGGATCCCATGGATTGTTCCTAGACTTGCAACATGCAAGGGACCAAATATATATCTCGATCTTACACTAGATAAATCGATAGATTATTCCACAAATTCTTGGAGACTTGCTCTTACTAGACAATTAATAGATCCTAAGGATGCACTTCAAATTATGGGATTAAGACTAATTAGTTTGGACAAACCAAACGCCTTAGGTTGGTACATTAATCAATTTGGTAAATACATGGTAAAATTAGGATATAAGATTGAGACATCATTTAGATGAGTTCAGTGGAGTGCGATACGGGTCAACAATAGAGGATTTAAACGAGAATGTATGAAAATATTATGCCCACCTAAAATCAAACATTTTATGTAGCAAGCAGTATCATGTTGTCTTCCAGTTAAAGTTAATTTACAACATAGGTGAATAAGGTGTGATATCAGTTGTCGCGATGTGGTGCAGCAGAGGAAACAATAAATCACACAGTTTTGAATACCCACCAGCTCTCCAAGTTTGAGCTTTATATAATATACCATCAGGTTTACAACTTTTTCCTAAGACATCAATTTACTCGAATTTGGACTTCCTTTCCAGGCAGAGTCCAGGTTTAGATGAGTTTAAGGTTTATCCATGGATTATGTGGAATATATGGACGAACAAAAATGACAAGTCTTTTTCCAATACTCACAAGGATTCTCGAGATATATTACAAACTATGGTTTTAGAAGCAGAAGCTTGGGTCAAAGCTCTTCAACAAATTGAAAATGACGCTATGAATCCACTAGTAAATTGTCAATCTGAGAGGAACAAGTTATGGCAAGAGATTTCCTTCCCGCGAGTAGGGAATCATACTTTCACTACTTATAGATGATTTATAGACGGATCCTGGAAGGATTAAGAATAATTTTCAAGACTTTGGTGATATCGCTTTCCAGATTCGACAACTGGAGCCTGCATGGGAGCTAAAGGGGTATTCCGCTATTTATCTCCCTTATACACGGAGTTGGAAGCAGTTCTTTGAACCATGAAAAATTTACTAGGCCTAGAGATTATAAAAGTTATTTGCGCCACAAACGGTTCAGAGATTTTGAAAGATGGTGTTATGTCATGAAGATTGACCAGCTTTTTTCTCATTACTCAGAAAAGTTCGACAGACTCAAAACTCTCTTCAGTTCTTTTTCACTTCAGCAAACCCCAAAATCTCTTAATAGGAAGGCTGATTGGCTAGCTTGAAAAGTTCGTAATCTTTCTAGATAATGTTCTTATGTAAACAACTTGCCTTTTTCTTGGCTTTCAAGATTAAATATTTCATTGGTTTTGAAAGATTTTATATGATATTTCATTTAACCTCTTGTTTGTTCTTTAAAGTTGTTTGAAATCTATACGAAGACTGTAATACACATTATATCTAATATTTTGATTTTATAAAGTTTTTAGATGTGTGTATAAATAAACTTATAAACGATACAATATTTAAAAAATACTTAAAAAGTTTTTTAAAACATTTTAAAACGCAAAACTATGGCTTAAATGCTGGTTTATAAAATCTTATATAAACCTATTAATTTTAAATATCACACATTTTATTCAATACTTGATTATATAAATTTTTATAAAACTATATAAAATTTCAAAAATACTTAAACAAAGCATTAAAAAAACTTAGTAAGACGCAAAAGTAGGGTTTGAATGTTGATTTATGAAATCATTTCAAAACATTAAAAACCTTTTTTGAAATCTTTTAATAACTTAGTAAGATTATTTTCTTTTACACATTTTATAATATTTTATATAAAACTTTATATATAAACTAGTCCAAAAGATTTCATAAAACTAAAGTCTACCCACTCGTTAGGGAACGCAAGTAAAATATAAACTTAATTTTCTTAAACTACATATAGTTTTTGTTTTGAACAATACATGTTGAATATTTTCTTTTCTAAAGTGCTTTTGTTTGGTGATTATTTTTTCGGTGTACATAATACTTTTAATAAAAAATTGATTTGTATTTTGTACTAATTTTTATTTATTTATAGTATTTATATGTGACTTTTGTTTTCTTTTGATTATTTCTTGTTTTGATTTATATATGTAAAATTTATTAATTTTATTTACTTAATATACTAAAATCAATTTATAATGATGACGATGATGTATATGAAATATATTTTTCAACATTTTTTTATATAGGTTTTGATACATTAAAAGTTTTGTATATAATTTTCTTAACTTGTGTCATTTAGGTTTTTATATTCAAAATCATTTATGTTATTAGTTTTGTATTCATTTAAGTTTTTAAACTCACGTTCATTTAGAGTTTAAACTAGTGTCATTAAGGGTTTTAGACTCATGTTCATTTAGGTTTAGACTCAAGTTTTTTTAGTTTTTTAAAATTTATATTTATTTAAATTTTTAGACTCGCATCATTTAAGGTTTAAATCTATACTCATTTATCTTTTTATATTTATCTTCATTTAGATTTTAGATATGTGTTTATTTAGACAAACATGTGTGTAGTATGTTCATTTAGACTCTCTCTCTCTC